>JAODXP020000015.1:32017065-32027065 GCA_027497455.2 Sardinella longiceps | reverse complement strand
TGGTGGTGGAGAGGCCGGCGTGGTCCAGGGCCCTGCCCAACAAAAGCAGCTTGATCCCCAGCTGACGCACGAGCGTGGCTCCCCCCTTGAGCTGACAAAAACTCAAACTCCAGGCCAGGAGCAGGAGGAGCCACCAGCCCCAATGCCAGCTCCCTGAAGCCCCCCTCCACACACACACACACACACACACACACACACACACACACACACACACACACACACACACACACCTCCTACCCCTCCAGGTTTAACTGTATGTAAACTAGAGGGGCGAGTGCCCTCCCCTCCCCTCCCCTCCCTAGTCCCAGTACAGCAGAGGAAAGGTGCGGCCTGATCAGCCCCTCAATGAGCTTCCTGCTCAGTGAGCCGGGACATAGCAGTGGGCTTGAAAGAGGTGAGCTGGATTAGACCGTTATCCTGGAGGAGCTGAAGGAGAGCAGAGGTGAGAGAGAGAGAGAGAGAGAGAGAGAGAGAGAGAGGAAAGGAGAGAGAGAGGAAAAGAGAGAAAGAGAGAGAGAAAACACGCCTCAGGCTCCCGCTCGGCCCTACAGCTCTTCATGCCATGAGGGGCCGCATACCTTCCACATTCTCTCCCCTGACGCTCGCTCAGTGAGGAGGAAGAAAAAATACATCAATCACACGACTGTTGGAATAACAGCCCTGGAGGGAGAGGTGGGGAGGAAGAGGAGGTGGAGGAGGGAGTAACGTAGGACTTCACCCCTCTCCTCTTTAGACAACACAATTCCTCCTATTCTACCTCTTTCCTCTGCTCTTCTCTTCTCCTCCTCTCCTCTCCTCTCCTCTGTTCCTCCTCCTCTTCATTTCCTTCCACCTCCTCTGTCCTCCTTCTCCCCATCTACCTTCTGTGCAGGCAGCAGCCTCTCTGTCGTGGGCCTCTTGGAAAACCTGTGGTTTAACAATTTCCGGCCTTCAGCGTAGCGCCTGTACTGGTAATGACTGGAAACAGAGGTGCCCAGGGACAGTGGTGGTGGTAGCGAGAGGGGTGTTGGTATGAAGTGGAACGTGGGTGGGGGTGAGGGGGGGTGGGCAACGGGTGCTGAGCTGGCCCCCACCGAAATGAGTCCTCTGGGCACAGTCACGCTCCTGAAATCCCAACCAGTTCCCTCTCCAAACACACACACACACACACACACACCTCGACTCAAAAGAATTCAAATGGTTCTGTGTGTGTGTTTTTGGGCCAAGCTCCATCAAAAGAAATAGAGTCCAGTCAGTCAAGCTGTGGTCGGACCCTCGGGTCCGGGAAGAAGCACACGCGACCCAACACCTCGGATGTCAGGAAAGACAAACACGGCCGCCTGACTCAGGGCCCTGAACATGTGGGCTGAATGTCTCTCTGTCTCGCTCTGGCGCACAAACACAGGACAATCGCACTCCGCCAGGCCAAGAGGACGGGAGACACACGCCCGTTTGCTTCCCTCACTCTTTGCTCTCCGGAAACGTTGGGATATGCAAAGCTTCAACAGCCCCCCCCCTCCTTACACACACACACACACACACACACACACACACACACACACACACACACACACACGCACGCACACACAAAATTTGCATGTGGCAAGGGGACATGGGGGTCGCAGACAGAAGTCTCCTTTGTGGTGCTGACTGTGCTGGCAGGCGTGTGTGTGTGTGTGTGTGTGTGTATGTGTGTGTGTGTGTGTGTGTGCGTTTACGTGCACTAATATGTATGCAAGAGGAAAGAGGCAAGTTCCAGCAGCTACCCCCATCGCAGTCGTTCCTCTCTCTCTCTCTCTCCTCTCTCACCTCTGTCAACAATCTTTCACTCTTTTTCTCCTTCTCTCTGACACCCTTCTCTCCCTGCTTTCTCAACAATCTCTCTCTCTCTCTCTCTTCCTCACTCTGTTTCTCTCTCTCCCTCCCTCCCTCTCTCTGGCTTAGCAGTGTGTTTGTTTTCAGAGCGGCAGATGAAGTCATGCACTCTGGATGACACGGCCGGGGCGTAATGTTGTCTTTGAGCTTTTCTCTCCCGCTCAACCCCGGGGATTTCTCAGGTTTTTGTTTTCGTCCCAGCGCTGCTCCAGGAGTGCGGGCGGCCGAGAGAGCGAGTGGACCTGCCTGAGCTTCTTTTTTACACACACACACACACACACACACACACACACACACACACACACACACACACACACGCAGAGAGACACACACACACACACACACGCACACACACACAGAGATAGGATCAGAGCAGATCAGAATTGAGTGGAGTAGGGTGGAGCCAAGCGAGTGAATGCAGCGGTTTGGTTGGGTTCTGTCCCCTGGACCCTGGGGCTGCCCGCAAGGCCCTCACACAGATGAAAGGCGAGAGTTCTGCTCGGAGCCCCGAAGCTTTTCTGCTGATCTGGCTCTCGCTACAAAATGCGCTCAGCTAAAACGGCCTTCTGAAGCCAAGACAAGCGCATGCAAGGACGGCCTGGAAAGTTTCTGTGCCGAACGGAGAGAGAGAAAGAGAGAGAGAGAGAGAGAGAGAGAGAGAGAGAGAGAGAGAGAGAGAGAGAAAGCAAAAGCTCCTGCCAGAAAAATGGGGAGAAGTTGATATGGTGCGTATCTGCCAACCGGTGGATAGCTGCACTCATGCATAGACAGAGAATTTCAAAAATGAGGGATAGAAAGGTCAAGTATCAGAGAGAGAGAGAACGGAGGGATAGAGAGGCTTAGAGGAGAAAGACAGAGAGAAGAGAAGGAGATAGAGGAAGGTCAGAGAGTGAGCTTACCAAAAAGACGCCGAGCGCTGCAAACAGCACACATGTGCAATAACCCGTAATAGCTCTATTCATTTGGGCTTTGGCCCTGAAAAAATAATGGTTTCAATCACGACCTTGAGCCAGAAGCGTATCACAATCTCAACCGCCGCTGGATGCCAAACTATAGCATTAAATTGCAATCTATCTCCATTACCCAATTACCGTTCGCTCAGAGTCAATGAGTCGGTGGGACAGAAGGGCAAACATGTAATTTACAAATAAGTTATTTTTGTCTCCCCTCGTCAAACCTGGCGAAACGCTTGGCTGGCAGGACTTGGCGGGAAAGGGGTCAAGGAGAGGGCCTGGAAGGCAGAGTCGTATTTATTGCCCCATGAATTACCCCCGTGCTGCGGGGTATATATGACATACAGTACACCATCCTTTTATGTACCCCCTTATGTGCCCCTTCCCAACCTGAGAGTGCAGGCAGTTTGACTAAGTGGCAGCTTACATGCAAAACCTGCCATTACTATGTGTAAATATATAATATACTGTGTGTGTGTGTGTGTGTGTGTGTGTGTGTGTGTGTGTGTGTGTGTGTGTGTGTGCATACGCACACACTATATGTTTTTTTTTTTTTTATTGAACGGCAGCCACAGGAAACATCTATATAAGGGTTTTATAAGTTTGCTTTCATATGCAATACACATAACATAGAACACAACCACAGCACTGGAGCCAAGTGTTTGAGATTTTTCCACCACTAGGATGTCATTCATGTGACCATTTAGATAATAGCATCTCCATAAGTCTGAAGTCACATGCTTTTGTGCATGCGAGTGTGTGTGTGTGTGTGTGTGTGTGTGTGTGTGTGTGTGTGTGTGTGCATGAATATATAGTCCCAGAACAGACCCAAGAATTACCTCAGCACAAAAAAACTCAGCATATTCCATTCACTACATCTGGTTCAATTTAGTCCTACCATCACAAAGAGCATTCACCTCTAGAGTCCTCGAGCAGCGAGCACACACACGTGTACACACACACATGCACATACGCATGGACCCACTCACATACACACACACACACACACACACACACACACAAGCACTCACCACGTAGAAATTTATAGACGGGGGTTATGCAGCCTATTGCAGGGGGATTACCTTCAATGGGCTCCACTCAATGTATATTTCTTAAAGTATTAGTCCAAATGTTTTATTTATGATTAAATGTACTTTGTTGTCTCGGAGCGAGAGAGCCATACATGGCGGTTTTTTGAAAGGGGATTAAGAAAGCCTCCGTTTGAAACTTGGCACGGCACGGCAAGCTCCGTCTATCCCTCTCTCCCTCTCTCCCTCTCGGACACTGAAGTATTCAACGCATGATTGCAGCCCGGGATCCAGTTCCTTCGCACAAGGAAGAATTTATGATGAATTTCTCGGGCCCGTTGTTGCTCTTGCACTATTACTCACTCTGGCGCTGGGACTCGCCGCCCTCCCAGCTTCCAAAGGGGAACATTTTTAGCACTGTGATCTACGGAGCGGAGCAGAGCCAAGCAAGACGGAGTGAGTCCCTCTCTTCAGAACCCCTGAAACACTGCAAGGCCTGAAGACCCTGGCGCAGAGGGAGAGAGAGAGAGAGAGAGAGAGAGAGAGAGAGAGAGACAGAGAAGCAAGTCGTTTCCTTTGGAGCAAAAGAAAGAGTTGCTGTCAGGACAGAGAAATGTGTGTGTTTTTGTTCTGTGTTTTGTTTGTCACCTTCCTAAAACCGGGGAAAGTTTATGTGTCTGTTCAGGAAAGTTCCAAGTCAGAAATAGACCGAAATGTTCCTTTTTGAACCCTTGTCACAATATGAAGTTCCATTACCTTTCTATAAATCTGGTTTGTTTATTTTTTACTCTCCAGCAAAAGAAAGACGTGGATGGTTGGCAACTGACAATGGATGTCCAAAGCCATCCCCTAGGTCGGCGCATGAAATCTCTGGATTCAATGAAGGGCTCATGTAAACTGCCAGTCATTTATAAACACCAACCATATTTAAAGGGTGGAAGCTTGCCCACTCACCTCTAAACCAATGTAGCACGCAGATCGACCTGCATCACCCCCCCCCCTTCCCCACATAGACCTGCTCGCTGCTTCTCGTCTCAAACAAAGGCTCTTTTGTTCTTCTGATACACCCCCCCCCACCCCCACCACACACACACACACACACACACACACACACACACACACACACACACACACACACACACTCCTAACCTCTGAAAATATAGAACAGTGTGCAGCGCTGCAAATCATTCTTTGCAGCTGGGTCACAGTTTTTCAGAGCAGTTTATGACTGTGGAGGCCCATTGTGTGTTGGCCTGGGGGGAGTTTTCTGTGCATTTTTGACTACCGCTGCTTCTCCGAGGAGAGCTGAGCTCTGTGTGTACGGTAGTCTGGGCCATGAACACCCACCACCTCCCAAAACACAACCCCCCCGCCCTCCCCTCCTGGATTACATATGTTTACTGCCTCAGCTTACATCTCCAGACCTCGGTGACTAAGTCTGCACTTGTTTTCACCCAATACTTGGAAACGTCGAACAGCCAAGAGGTCAGGAGAGGGAAAGCAGGCATTTCCTCATCGCGGGTAAATATGAATCATGACGGGTGGGGATAAACAGCCAAGTTTCGCTCAATTTCCCAAACACACACACACACACACACACACACACACGCACACACCACGGTTTGCACAGAAGTGCTCTGGATCTTGACAGAAACCATGACAAGAGAGCGAGATGGTGCCAACTGCTCTGTACCCAGTCTAAGAATCAAAAGGACTGCGGGCACGGCAGCTCCAATGCTGGCATAACATTAGTCACCGCACAGCTCCTCTCCTGACGCCACCAAACAGAAACATGGGAAAGCAAACCCGGGTAGCCAAGAGTAAAAAAGGAGAAAATCTGACTTGAATTCACTACTCGGTGTGTGTGTGTGTGTGTGTGTGGGGGGTGGTTGGGGTGGGGGGTCGTCGCCGACAGGGACATGCCAGGAGGAGATATGATCTAATTCTGCTCACTGGCATCCATGTTCCAAATGGCTGGAGCCATTACCGTACAAATCATATGAGGCTCACAGATAAAAAGCAGACAATGAGCCATCTCAGTGAGAACACTGGAGCGGCCCTGCAAAACAAGAGCACAAAGAATGAAAGAGAGAGGGAGTGAGTGAGTGAGGGAGAATGGAGGGAGGGAGGGAGGGATGGAGGGAGGGAGACAAAGATAGAAAAAGAGGGCAAGCCATGAAAACAGAAACTGGGAGACAGGGAGAGCAAACCCAATTTATCCATATGTGATTCTATCTCCACAGCAACTCCTTGTGTTTAGTGGAAAGAGGTCTGTGGGCTTTGGCATGGACCTCCACCCCCACCATTAAATATTTCCCTAAGAAGCGGGGCGCTGCGCGAGGGGGAAGGAGAAGAAAATAAAAGACTGCAGAGATAAAGAAAAAAAAAGGAAGGAGGTGGTGGTGGCGGAGGTGGGGAAAGAGAGAAGGAGAAGTGAAAGAGGGGAGAGAAGGATGAGGTGGTAGAGAGGAGGAGGGAAGAGATAGAGGGAAGAGAGACCTGCGAGTGTGAATGGAGGAGGGAGGTTTTTTAGGAGCCAGCTAAGGGTTTTCTGAGGGGAATTTTGACCAAGTCTCTGACAGGAGAAATAAGAGGGGCTGTTTTTCACCGAGCACCGAGAGCAGACAAATTGAAAAAGAAAAAAGAACAAAAAAACCCTCACTGGCACTGCAGACGGCAGAGAGGGAAAGACAAAGACAAACTAGGGGCAGTTTCCAAGGTGAACCAGGACTTAGAGCAGCCCCCTCTTTCTCTCTCTCTCACACACACACACACACACACACACACACACACACACACACACACACACACACACACACACACACACACCCAGCCAACCAGCCGACACAGAGACAGAGCGATGAAAAATGAACGTTAGTCTTTAACTGTCTCTCTCACTCGCCCGTACTGTGCAGTGCCATGTCAACAAAGGATGGGCCAGCAGAGCTGATAGGGCCTAGTGAACGAACAGCAGAGCCACCATGGCTGCTGAGGACAGCTGGGTGGGCGATTTGGTAAACACACGACCTGACAGGGAGAACAGGGGGTGGGTGTGTGTGTGTGTGTGTGTGTGTGTGTGTGTGTGTGTGTGTGTGTGTGTCTCTGCAAACACTGGAGGCTTCTGGCAGGCCAGAGCTCAGCTACTGTTCTGTTCCAGTGTGTGGAGATTCCAGTGCGGGTTAATGGATGACTGATTTAGGATGGGGAATAGAAGGGAAGTGACTCTCTCAAAGGTGCCAAGGCAGCCATGAAGCATGCAGGCATGCCAGAGCAGAGGAGGACTAGACCGGCCACATGTACATGTTACTTATTGCTAATGCGTAAGAGAAAACACACACACACACACGGCTGAGTTTAGCTGGTCATACTCGCATACACACACACACACACACACACACACACACACACACACACACACACACACACACACACACACACACACACACACACACACACACACACACACACACACACACACACACACAGATTATAGAAAGACAAACAAGAGACTTAGTCATATAGTAACTCAATATATGATGTCATTTTAAAAAGCTGACCAGACTCTATTGTTGTCATCACTGTTATTTTTTTTCTTGCCCTCTCACTGTAAATCTCTGCACTCTCAGTGTTGTCCAGGCTTATTGTTTGTACTATAATTCTGTCCAGTCTTGAGGGAATAAGTGCAGACTGCAGACTGCAAGACTGCTTGTACTACTAAAGAAAGACCAATGTTTGGCGTATGATCAAATTTCTTCCCTAAAGACTAATGAAGCTTCATGCTAGCAAGCAACAGCCACCATGTGTGCAGTGTGCAGTGCAGTGTGGTGCAGCGCTCTCTGTATGTGCCGAGATCTGCCTATAAACTCACTAAACGAAGGCAAAGGTGGCAGAGCATTAAGCACTAATTAAAGGCACAACACAAACATGTGTGTGTTATTTTGGCAAGCTCCGGCTATAAAACAATTAAAAAGAAAAAACAAGTTTCTTTGTGAAATGGTTCCACACACGGCGAGTCTGGATTACTCTTCTAATTGGCTCATTACATGACCTCAGAGCTGTTTACTTCTTCACACATGTCCAACGTATGTTTGGTCTTTTTCTTACAACTTTAAAGCCATGGTTCGGCGTCATTGATTCAAGCATAGCTGCTGACTGCACTAGATAGTGAGTGGAATGAAAGAAGTTGGAACAACATAGGCCGAACGCAAATACGAATGAGCTCTTTACATTGAGTCAAGGCACCAACAACATTCGAAAATCGAAACTAAGATTAGTTCGCCTGACACGCCAGACTATATATTCAAATTTGCTACCACTAGGGGTACGTCTAGAGTTCTAGGCTAAAGATTAGTGGTGCCGTTGACTCAATGTAAACAGCTTGTTCGCTTTTGCATTCAGTCTAGTTGTTCCAAATTTTTCGCTGCACTCGCTATTTAGTACAGTCAGCAGGCTCGTGCAAAAGGGCTATGCTTGAACGACACTGAACCACTGCTTTAATGGCTACCTAGTCCAGAGTCTGAGAATAAAAAGGCAATGACACCCTCAGTGTTTCCCCAGCAGTCCTGTTTGTTTGGGACTTCCTCTCTCTCTCTCCAGTGTCACCCTGGCTTCTCCAGGCTTAGCACATCAGCTCGGCTGGGCAGGGCTGGGCTGGCATCCCCCTCTCTGCTATTTGGGCTATTTGGGATCATGCAGGTCAACAGGAAGAGGCTTGGTCCAGGGAAGCCAATCATGTGATGTTGTCTTTTGGGACCCTATCAGTTTCCCCTGCCTTGCAGTACTGTACCATGCACAGCTGGGTCAAAAGCAACCCGAGAGGCTCGAGTGTGTGTCAGTGTGAGTTTGTGTGTGTGTGTGTGTGTGTTTGTGTGACAGTGTGGGCTTATGTGTGTGTGTGTGTGTGTGTGTGTGTGTGTGTGTGTGTGTGTGTGTGTGTGTGTGTGTGTGTGTGTGTGTGTGTGTGTGATGTGTGTGAGTGTGTGTGTGTGTGTGTGTGGTGGGTATGTGTGTGTGAGCGTGTGTGAGTGTCAGTGTATGTGGTTTCCAACTGACTCCACTATTCTCAGCCTGGTTATGTGAGCATAGAAGTTTATCCCTGGCTAATAGTCTAGTGGGTTCCCACTCCTGTATTAGACTGGGGCTGTGGGTTGTGAGGGTGAGACTGTAGCCTGAATACCGATGCCTGCACATCCGGAGGCTGACCTTGCGGCCCGGCTTGGTCTTCTTAAAAGTAAACAAAGTCGCAATTTACTGAAATATTGTGAAATAATATACAGCCACAAAACTACTTCCAAATATGCTGCAGGTTTTACCAACTAAATAAAATATTCTACATTATCCTCTCTCACTTTAAAGTTGACTCAAGAAGGGCCAACTCATAGATAAGGAATTCCTGGAACACCCAACATCAGGAATACTCATATTCCATGGAAATAAGATGATTTAATGATACTCTGAAACAACCTTGGCAGCATCACAACAATGAGTGCTTTGTGTTCCCGGATCCCTCCTGAGTGAGCGCCTGTAGCCCGGGCGTCACCTTCACCGCGGATCCTAGACACAGCTGTGTGCCCTTTATGACCTCATCATCTCTGGCGCTAAGCGACACGATGTGTCAACAAACCCCCAAACTGCACAGAATGAATGAAACATATAATGAACTGATCTGGGGTCTGCTGCCGAGTGCTCCCTGGCAGCCGTTTCCAAGGCTGGGTTATCTGTGAGCGTGCAGCAGGCCGTCAGGAGATATTCACACCTCCTCATCACTGCAGAGAAAACAGTCCAGAGGCCGGGAGCCCCCACATGCTGGGAGAGTGTGTGTGTGTGTGTGTGTGTGTGTGTGTGTGTGTGTGTGTGTGTGTGTGTGTGTGTGCGTATGGCGTGTGTGTGTGTGTGTGTGTGTGTGTGTGTGTGTGTGTGTGTGTGTGTGTGTGTGTGTGTGTGTGTGTGTGTGTGTGTGTGTGTGTGTGTGTGTTTGAGTAATAAATGACTGTTTTTGCAGCTCCCCCCTCCAAAACCCACCCTTTGTTTCCATGCCAACTGTGAGCTCCAGGTACACATCCTGTTTCCAATGTTTTTAGAGGGACTTTGTGACCCTGGATGGTCCACAAATATGCAAACACACACACACACACACACACACGCACACGCACGCATGCACACACA
>JAODXP020000015.1:32009565-32012065 GCA_027497455.2 Sardinella longiceps | reverse complement strand
ACACACACACACACACACACACACACACACACACACACACACACACACACACACACACACACACACACTCAAACACTGACTCTTGCAACAGGATCATTACATCTAGACCCCATCTCCCCCTGCCATGCACACCCTCACTTCCTGGCTCGGAGAGTTGCAGCAGCTCCTCAAAAACACATAATGAAGATTAATGAGTCAAAACAAGCCACTCTAAAAATAATCAGCCTTCAAATACCCCCGGTGTCAGCCTTTCAAACGCCTTGACAAGCCAAGCAAATTGAGACCAAGCACAAAGATAATAACAGTGGTAGTTAAAAAAAACAAAAAAAAACGAAACACGGATAATTAACGCAGTCAAAACCCAAAGTCAAGTCAGGTAACAATCACTGTCTCTCTCTCTCTCTCTCTCTCTCTCTTTCTCTCTCTCTCTGGAAAAAAACAGATGTTGGGGCTGCTGTCTGCTTGAGGTTAACCAGACAAGACTACACAGCTGCCACAAACATTCGTCTGTTTGCTTAAAAGACACAGAGAGCCTCTGACAAAGACAGCGGCGAGCACAAAAGGCTACGCAAACTCAGCATCTGGTTCAAAGCCGGCACTGTAAAGGGATACTGTGCCTGGTTTACGTGCTGATGAACCCCCTGTGTTTGCCCTGGAGTTACAAGGCCTGTCTGTCAGCAGCGCGCGCACACACACGCACACACACACACACACACACACACACACACACACACACACACACACACACACAAAGGGAGTGTGGAGTGCAGATGAGCATGCATTGTGTGTGTATATGTGTGTGTGTGTGCATGTGTGTGTGTGCAGCACACAGACACAAAGTGAGTGTGAAGTGCAGAGCATGTTTTGTGTCTGTGAGTGTGTGTTTGGGTGTGTTTGTGTGTATACACACACAGTGTTACAGACAGTCCATCCCGGCTGCTGTGTGTCCACTGGCACTTGACATTCAAACAGCTGCTGATCTGGAGTCAGATCAAAAGATGCGAGGCATTTATGCCTTTCCTAATTTGATATTTCAGCGCTCTTTCAATACGACTTCTGTTCTCTATTGAACAAGAGCTTTCAAAGGCAATAGCTCCCTTCTGAGCTCCGTCCGGAGTCCGTCAGATAGAGTCCCGACTGTAAAACGGATCTGCACCGGATGCGCCCGCTCCGGCCCAAATTGGGCCCAGATCAGCGGCAGGTCCGTGCTGCCGTCATCGAAGTTGTCCTCAAGCATCATAAGGCTGATACAAAGAAAGATAAAAAAAAGCACAAGGGAGATAATCTCATTTAGAAGTCCTGTGACATTTTCACAAGAGACCATGCCCTCCAGGGTGTTTTTTTCTGTTTGCTGCTATTTGTTTTTGTACCAAGAAGACAAAAAAAACTTTTTTTTTTTTCTAATTCAGCCTCCAGGTGGTTGCTTTGTGTAGCTATTACTGGAAAGGAAAGAGCAATCAAGACCCAATAAACTGCTTCTAAATCCAGGAAAAAAGGCACGCATGGCTTTTTACAACTAATGCAAACCTCCGCAAGAATGGTTGGTTTCATCCATAATAAGCATTTCCCAGCAAAACGCTGATAGCGTTTGCATGCTATCCTTGTCCTTAATATATTTTCAATCTAGTTAGTATTCTTTCGTAAAGCCACTGAACTGAACAAGAACTCTGTTGGTTGTCGTGGGCCATAAAGTATGCATGTGAAAATCACAGGGATCTAAAACTAATTCCCGCCCTTGAACTTTTACTCTCCCTCCTGGTGCTCTCGCATTCTGATTTATGGGGGATTCTATTAAAACCAATGACTTTTCCTGTTACACTTAGCTTTAAACAGACCTTTTTTTGAGGGAGAGCCAAACGATTGCCTCGGCATTAAACATAGGGCAGAAACGGCATTAAGGAATGTAAACACAGATATCTTCCAGAATAAAATAAAGGATTTAGAAACAGTCTGTGCTGTCAAGAGCAATTACACGGTTCCGTGGCTAGTTAGATCGGACAGATTTCACTTGTGCACTGACTTGCACATGACATGTAATCAGTGTTCTAGCCTAACCTCGTTCTAACCCTGCCAACCCCCCGGAGTGAGTCCAGCGGTGTGGGGAGACCTGGCTGGGTCCTGTGCTGGCCAGTCGTCCACTTGGAGTGGCTAGTTCACTGCCCCTGCTAGTTCTCCAGCACCTCTAGGGTGCTGCTGGGGGACAACGCCCAATACCCCCCCAAAAAAACCTCACCCCCACCCCCATCCCCACCTTCTCACCTCTCCAACCCAACCCCTCAAATGTTTGCGTTGGCTTGAGCCAAGGCTGCAGTACAGCCGTTAATCTGTGACAGGAACGTTTGAAACCGAAAAAAAAACCCCTGAAATGAAAACGTCTCTTTTTAATTATCGAGGAGCTCCAACCGAGTTGCATAATGAATACCAAATGCAGTGTGAGGGCGTGAGCTGCTATGCAGAGGTTGGGAAAGGTGGGGTACGAGAGAGAGAGAGAGAGAGAGAG
>JAODXP020000015.1:31842065-32007065 GCA_027497455.2 Sardinella longiceps | reverse complement strand
AAGGCCAAAAGTGGGCAGAGCGGGTAGATAGAGAGATGGATGCAGAACTGGAATGGAAGAAACTTTCAAGAGCACTCTCCAGGCCTTCTCAAATTCTGGACTGACCTCACCCCCCACAAACCCAAACCCACCCACCCACTCCCTCTTTCTTTTCCTCCTTCTCTCCCTCTCTTCCTCCTTCCCTCCCTCCTCCTCCCCACACACTGCCTTGCTGGAACCCATTAGTCCAATTCATTTATAGAGACGAGATTTCCAGATTACCAAAAGCAGAGTGGAGAGACGCGGAGGGAAAAACCATCTCATTCCATCCCGGCAGTGCCGCTCCGCATCCATCTAATGGGCCCTGAGTGCTCGGCTAACTCGGAGCAGGGTTCATGTTATGAGCTCACAGGCTAATCTTACACCAGGACGCGGTGAGAAGCCCTGAGCTGATCTTGACAAATGTACACACACACACGCTTGTCATAAGAATATGAAAACATACTGTCACAAACACACACTGTCATAAATTATCACAATCACACACACACACACACAATCACACACGCACACGCACGCACGCACACACACACACACACACACACGAACACGAACACGCGCACACGCACACACACGCACACACACACACACACACACACACACACACACACACACACACACACACACACACAAAGGATGTGTACATATAATGAATCAGTGTCTTCTTGAACTGATAGCAGGCTTGGCTCCTGAAGGACATGTGATATTGCATACAGAAGATAATTGGCTCTGTCGTCTCCTCTGCTAGGTCAGGCCCCACTGCCATTTCAAACAGTCCGATAAAACCATAACTGCAATCACTCAGAAAGGAGCCCGGGCTAAAAATAGGACTCTGACCGTTTAATCAGTTACAGCAGCAAAGGCTGTTGCTCACATGCTGAAAATATAAAAGTTAAGCGTTTGTCCTTTCCAAGTAAATAGGATTATTTTTCTCCCCCCAAATTCAAAAACAAACAAAACAATCAAAACACAAGGCACATAAAATACCCCACTACAGAAAAAAACAACCCAAGACTACATTAATCCAAGCACGCTCCAGCATATCCCGCTCCCCAGGTTAAAACCGCATCTGACCCACTCTCTCAATTAGCCCAATAGCACGTAAGTGCCCCCTGTGCGCATTCAGTACGCTATATAAAAACACGCTGCCCATTAACCTGTGGTCTATAATAGCACACAGCACAGCAATTAGCCCACATTCCCCATGCTATCCAGCTGCCTTCGTCTCCAAATCACTGTAATTCCAAACAACAACGTGGCAATTTCCAAGGCAGGGAACGCATGCCTTGAGAACTGTTGATTACGGCCCTCTGGAAAGATATAAAGAGTGCGGTTTCCTGGAGAAAGACCGCATCAGCTGTCATAATCATAATTATAGCATTTGCTTTTTCTACCATAATCATATAATTACAATATTTCTGCCATTCCTATCAATCATATAATTACATTATTCAGCTATTTTGACTTAAAATTCTCCAGTTGCGCTGACCTTTCTCGGTTTATTTATGTTCAGGGATGAAACAATTCCGCATCTCTTAATATCATTTTGAGTATATATCAGTAACAGAGCTTATTGTTGCTCTCTTTTTTTTTGGTGGTGAGAAACTAAGTCTGGCCTCTGAAACATTTGGCTGTGTGGCGCTGCTGTGCTCAAAATCATTGTGATGAATGAGAGATCTCACTCAATATGTCTTCTCTAACCCAGAGTAAGCAAACAGCCATTCACTGCAAACCCCTACAGGCCTATCACCGCATGGGATGTGAGGCGAAAGATATCAAATAAAACACTGCCTCCACTGAATACAACAACAAAATAGAGGACTTTCAGAAAAAATAAACACTATAGTCAGTCAAAACAAAAGTTGTGGGGGAAAAAAAAAAGACACTGCCAACTCACAGATGTTCTGGAAGATTCCCTGCGGCTGTCACTTGACTGGTCCGCTGGGTTTCCCCCTCCCTCTCCTGTGTGACTGAGGACAATAGCAGCGCTCTGTCTCGTGGCCTATCCTCCCCTCACCTCTGGGAGAAGAAGGCATCAGGAGAGGTCACACTCTGTTCGCAGGCCTAAAGATGGCAATATTACATCATGGCATTACCTTAGGTGGTGAATTACATGAATAGACAAAGAAAAGCTTCACAACATCATAAAACAATGAGCATTATTTGCTTTCACAATAAGGGAGGGGGGTGGGGGGTGGTAACATATCCAACATAGTAGAATCATACTATATACATAATAGTATAATAATACCAATGACCATGAACTCATTCTTATAAACAAAGATGTCATGTATGTGTTTCGCGCACTGTAGTCAAGTTTTCACTTAAAAAGGGCACTAAGGGGTTCTAATATACAGTAAATGCCAAATCTTGTCATCAAGACCTATCTCGCGGTTTTGAATTAACAAAATTATTTGGCCAAATTATTCATTTCTTGCTTGACTTCTTGAGAAGATTGCCCTCAAAATGTTTGGATTTTAAGTTTCCACTCTGAAACCCAAGAGAGAAAGTGAGCCATGTTGGACTCTTTCTGTATTGTTTGTTTCTCCCTCTGAGAAAGAAAAGAAAACACACTTCAGTGCTGGACCTGTGTCCAGAGACCGACCATGGCACTGAATTAGGTCATACCTGCCCCACAGCAGCCTCAGCCCATAAACCAGTGGCCATTAGCACTCAGGCTTAACTAACAACTGGGATCTTATAACACACTACTCAGACTTAAATACAACTGTGGTCTTATTATGAGCCTGAGGTGTCATTTATGCCACACCACATTTGTGTGTTTCTGTGTGTGTGTATGTGTGTGTGTGTGTGTGTGTGTTTGGCAGGAGTGGTGCACAGGAAAAGACTACAAGAGGAGCAGCACCTGGTTATAATGGAAACTTTGTCAACAAGTTTATGATGGGTCTCAGATCTAACGACATGCCCACAGGGGCAAGCAATGTGTGAGAAAACACATAGATCTGTCAATTTGGACAGAGAGAGAAATAACAATTACTCCCTTTACAAACATCCCCAGAAACAATATGTGGAAATTCACACACTGAAATTCCTCATTAACCATTCTGCCCTGACTAAATCTGGCTGTGAAACTCATCCTAAGCAATATATTCTAAGGGGGAACAGATATTTTATTTTAGCAAACAAAATCTACACGGGGGGAGACAGTCGGTATGGCATGGCAAGTGTCTTAAGAGGAGGATTTCAAGGCAAACTGTAGTCTGCATGGCCAATTCGGGAGAAATTGTTTAACTATAGCTTGTTGTCTTTTCTTCCTATCACTTTTCTGACTTTTTTCCCCCAGAAATCTGAAGTGAGGCCGTTGCCCTGTGGCCGATAGCTCATGACATGGCTTGCTTTGGCCTGTATCACCACATGTATTCCCACATGTGCAGTATGTATGGACTCATGGTGCGCTCAGTTTATAGTAGAGATTTGGGTTGCTAAAATAAAATTTTTGTTCCCCCTTAGAGTATATCAATAGACTGCACTGTTGTAAAGCAAGCCACGTCAATGGCAGCAGCTCAAGAGACATCAGGAACCAGTCTCTTCTTTTTCCTCGCCTCTCTCTCTCTCTCTCTCTCTCTCTCTCTCTCTCTATGTTGGCATGCTGTGGGAGCGTCTCCAGCGGATGCTGTGACTCATGACTGAGTCTCCACACAAGTAAAAGCATTGTTCCATTCCCCCATCAATGCTCTCGCCCCACCAACGACCCACCGGCGTGACACAAGAGCCGCACACACACACACACACCATCAAGAAGCCAAACTCCTAATCGACATCACAAGGCTCCCCCCACAAACACACACACGCCGGAAGAAGAGTTGTTCAGGATGGTGCTGATGATTTTTTTTTTTTCGAAAATCCTAGTCATCCAACTCCAAGCGATAGAAACCCTCCCTACAGTCCTGGGGTATGTGTAAGCCAATACTTCTAGAATGCATAACATGTCTGAGCTCCTAGAGAGACACTGCAAGCAAACCAAAACAAAGGTCCAGCCCAAAGTGCATCGGAGTCTGTTTCTCCTTAGCTGCACTCCCAGGTTTATTTCCAAACCCCTTAATGGAACTTTAAGCGCACTAGGCAGGATTATGACTGGTCGATTATGTGAGTTGGCTCCGCACTACTGTAGACCACATGGAACTGTAAAGAATCATTACAACAGCCTCTAACAAGATGATGACAGCATTAGAGAGCTTTCAGATCGTCAGATCTTTGCAAAGCGGTCTATCTTGAAGGCATCTAAGGCCTATATGTTGTGTAAGTTCATTACACAACCTTGTAGGTTGAAATATGTCAACATAGCTCTCGGTCAATGGAAACTAAGTCCCTCATTCAGGGAAGCATATCACACAAGCAGCCAGACTTTGCGATATTAAAACCCTGTTAGTTCAAGCTGTTCATGATCTTTGACTAGGAGGGGACCAAAAACCTTACTACTGGGCCCATATAATCCCATAATAAACATTTCGCAGGGAAGTGGCAGGGGAACTGTCCTAATATCACACCAAAGTGAGTCAACGAGAGCTGGCCCCTAGCCCCCCCCTCCCCTCGCACTGTTCCTAAAAGACCTCCTTTGTGAGAGGACCATCGCCATGGCTACTGACAGTGAACTGTAAGCCTTTTAGAATTATTAGCATTCTTGCCGACTCTGAGCACTGTAGCAAAGCTGCTCCTTTTACCAGAGACTTAGCCGGCGATAAGGGGAGAGAGAGAGGGAACACTTCATCTTGACGCGCCGGCCCAGACCGGGGAATAAGGAATTTCCATCCACCTAAGAAATTAATTAAAGTTGAATTACACCAAGGGGTGGGAATGAGAGAGTGAAACACAAGAACACCTCACACCCTGTAAGACTGGCTGTATTTGCACATAGAACCTTCCTCTCGTCTCAAAAGTTTTATTTGTTTCTTTTTGATCAAGACACTTTTAAAAAATGACTTGTTTGTATAGGAGAACAATACCAAACAGAAGTCCCTTCTAATCAGGCGCCACTAAGTCTTTGTTCACAACAGACCATACACAGCCTACACTCTTCAGTCAATCACAACCAGTCACTTGACTAAATATACCGCACATAGTCCTTGAAAAGTTCAAATCCAACATATTTTATCTGAAACAGTCCTCAGAGACATTTCATTTAAAAAAAAAGAAAAAAAGAAAAGAAAAGAAAAAAAAAACGGTTCCGTGAGTAATTGTGGACAAAGTCTCCCGCTGGAGTCTACTGGCTCCTTTGAGAACTATATTTAGAGGGACTAAAGAGGTCTAAGGACTACAAAGGCCTTTCAGAAGTGACCTTGATGACTCAGCGTGAATGGAGTGTGTGGCCACATAAGAGTGGTGAGAGTGTATCCTAGCCGTGGCGCCAATGCTAATGCTGTTACTGACATACAGTAGCACTGTACTTCAGTCTCACTGAAGCCCAGAGACACGGGGGGAGAGGAGACAGTCAGTATAGCATGGCAAATGTCTTATAAGGAGGCATTCAAGGCAAACTGTGGTCTGCATGGCCAATTCGGGAGAAATTGTTTAACTATAGCTTGTTCTGTTTTTCCTTCCCATTGCTTTTCCGACTGTCGTTTTTCCAGAAATCTGAACTGAGGCCGTCGCCCTGTGACCGATATGTCCGATGGCCAGCCAGTTAGGTCCAAGCGTGCCGGAGGAATGGGAGAGAGACTTTTCCCCCTCTCAAGACATGCGACCCGTCCCGGGAGGTCCGCCATGGGGCAACAATGGCAGCTTTGTCCGAGCCTGGGCAGCGATGCCCAAGAGAGAGAAAGAGGGAGAGGGAGAGACAGACAAAGGCGACTCACGCTCACACAGTGCCTCTTGCCACAGAGAGAGAGAGAGAGAGAGAGAGAGAGAGAGAGAGAGAGAGAGAGAGAGAGAGAGAGAGAAAGCGCCCCGTGGGCCAGAACCATTGCGATTGGAAACGGCTTGCGGCGAGTCACACGTCCCTCTTGTCAGTTTCCAGTCAAAAACCAACTGGCGTGTGTGTGTGTGTGTGCGACCCTGGGCTGATGCTAGAGCGGCGCCTATCACACGCCCGCAAAGGGGGGTTGGGGTGGATTCCGTGGAAGCCTTTTAACGACCTTACCAGCGAAGAGAACTGGTTTCATCACCACTGTCACCACCACTTCTGCCGCTGCCATGCCCCTCAACTCCCTATGCCAACACTAGCCTAACGCTAACTCCCTCCCTTTCCCCTTGGGGGCATAAGGAGAAAGGATTAGCTTCAAGTTCACTCTCTGCGGTTTCTCTCCAGAAGTGTTGTGCTTTGGCTGTGATATGAGGCTCCACTTGCATAAGGTTTCTGTGGGTCTGTGGGTGGGGTGGGGTATGTGGTGTAGGGAGAGAGAGAGAGAGAGAGAGAGAGAGAGAGAGAGAGAGAGAGAGAGAGAGAGAGAGAGAGAGAGAGAGAGAGAGAGAGAGAGTGGATCTAAGTGGAGTAAAGTAAGTAAGCGGTGTAATCCCATTTCCCTGGTGATTTTCACCCCAGGTCTGAGTCTGCAGGGACTGCAGCTGAATGCAAAGCAGAGGGGACGAGATGGGACGCCAAAACCAAATAAACATTTAGACACCGAGAAGAAGAACAACAACATGACCACTGCAAATTTTTGTGTAAGATTTATTTGTAAACATGTAGACATGTTTGATTGACATGGTGACAGTCACATTCACACATTCTTTAGAGGGGGGTGGGGTTTACCTAACCACTAGACAGACAGACAGACAGACAGACAGACAGAGAAAACAGATAACAGAGTGCAGAGTTGCCTCACGCCCACTGACCACTGCACTGACCGGGACTCCATTCTACTGTGTAGGACTCTGGATAGAAAAAAAAAGGAAAGACAGACCGACAGACAGATAGACAGACAGTCAGAAGGTAGCAGAGAAAGAGCAAAAGAGAGAGAGAGAAAAAAAAACATTTAATATAAGAGGCGTAAGGGGATTAAGAATCAAAGCGGTGCATTTGAACTGTGTTATTGAACTGGATAAAGATCAAGTTTGGATGTAGGCTGTATTCTGATCCCGCCATTCCTCCCCACCCTGCTAAATCAGTTCCACCAATGGGTTGTGTGGTGAGGGAGGGGAGTTGGCAAGGGAGGCCTGGACACATCTGGGCCTAATAACCACACTAAAAAACACACCAGCATATGTGCTCAAGCACACACGCAGTCACACACACACACACACACACACACACACACACCCCTACCTCTTCCGCTCACTACCCTGAAAGTAATGAGCCATGGAGCATCTGGACTTCACACACCTTTCACTTCAACACATGTAGAAACACACACACACACACACACACACACACACACACACACACACACACACACACACACACACACACACGCACGCACACACACACACACACACGCACACACACACACACACACACACACACACACACACACACACCCCTATTGAGTGCCCTAAAAGAGCTACTGTACCTTTGCCACTAGTGTGGGTCTGGGTACATTCAGCCAGTCACAAAGCTGATTTCTGTGGGTGCGCACTGTTTCTAGATTACTCTCCCTGATTGAGAGAACAAGAGAGTGAAAAAGAAGGGAACGAGAGAGAGAGAGAGAGAGAGAGAGAGAGAGAGAGAGAGAGAGAGAGAGAGAGAGAGAGAGAGAGGTTGTTATTATTTAGTAGCTTTCTTGTATTTCACAAAGGAATGAGGATAAGATACTCTATTAATAGTGTGGCTTCAGAAAGAATGCTTAACATGTACTACATACTGTAAACAAATAACTGAACATGTAAATACAGAATAAATCAACATATATAAAAACAGACGTACAAATATGTTAATAAATAATAATAATAATAGTACAGAGAAATATGTGTGTGTGTGTGTGTGTGTGTGTGTGTGTGTGTGTATGTATGTATGTATGAGAGAGAGAGAGACAATACCTATTGACTATTAACAATAGGTTGAGAGACCATCCAGCATTAACGTATTAAAGTGTGTGTGTGTGTGTGTGTGTGTGTGTGTGTGTGTGTGTGTGAGAGAGAGAGTGAGTGAGAGAGAAATAGGTTGAGACAATAGGTCCAGCACAGAAATGCACAAATCCACTTGACCATCCCTCACCAATTAGTGTCACTAAGCAAGTTCATCACGTCATCCAGGACTTCAGCATCTACCGCATCATCGTAGGTAAGGAGCATCTCATACACCTGGCTGGCAGTGGCCTTCCTGATCTGTTCAGAGACAAACACACACGCACACACACACACACACACACACACACACACACACACACACACACACACACACACACACACAGACACTGAGCTGGGAGCAGAGCTACAGGTTGGGGCTCATCAGAGGAACTGAATTGGGACAACAGCATTAGTGAGGGCTGAATGAACACAAACACTGATCTTCTGTGTGTTTGGCGTGCCTCACTGTGACATACGGGCTGGTTACGAAAGCACTGAATGCTCAACCAAGCAAAACATCAGCTTCATTTTGGACATTCCAATTATGTCACACACGGTAATTGCTTCCCACATGACGAGGCATTTTCCATGTTTGACATGATTTGACAGTCCATACCACCCTTTACGATTCAATAAAGTGTGTTGGGGCAATAGTATCCAGGAAATACTCCAGTCAGACATCAGACCTAATCAGGGTACAGAATCAGCTCTACTGTAGTTAAAGTCTTCAATGACTTCTTTACGTCCTTGGATAACGGATATATATATATATATATATATATATATATATATATATATATATGGGCAATTCCACGAAAAAGTAAACCTCACCTTAAAACTTTAAGTCTCACCTACATGGACATACAAATTCTTTCAGAAAACTTCCAATACAAAAAAGTATTGTCTCGATGTAAATATTCAACTGAGCAAGTTTCGAAAGGATATCTGTTTGTTAAAATTTTTACCCTATTCAGCTATAATGTAAGTCTATGGAGGGGCTTATAATGGGCATAAGTGGGTGATAACACACACAAAGCTGCAATACTATCAGTTATTTTTCATTGTTATATTACTATTTCTCTTGTTACAGGTTAAAATCCACCGTTCACAATTGTTTTGTATCGTTTTGGAGGGTTTTTCCAGACGTCACGTCCATAACGTCACATCCATAACGCCATGTCTCCCAATGAAAACCAACTTTTTTTACATTTACATTTGAAATTAAGTCTTTCTCTGTCTTTACTGAGGTGTCCTGTTTCGTATGAATGTAGTAATATTTACATTTCTCTAAAAATTTCACACACTTCACAGCAAAAACTACGCTCTCTCAAAAGTTTGTCCATTTTTCGTCACGTCCATAACGCAAATTGAAAGGCTCATATTCTTATGATGCAAATCATGATATTAATTTTTCTGTTTGCCTGTATTCAGCCATGGAGTTTGCAGAAGAATATGAAAAAAAATTGTGAAATACTGCTAGGTTTGTGGAGGTTATCTGGCCTTTTGTTCATCAATAATGCACGAAAATGTCACGTCCATAACGCTGGAATTGCCCATATATATATATATATATATATGGGCAATTCCACGAAAAAGTAAACCTCACCTTAAAACTTCAAGTCTCACCTACATGGACATACAAATTCTTTCAGAAAACTTCCAATACAAAAAAGTATTGTCTCGATGTAAATATTCAACTGAGCAAGTTTCGAAAGGATATCTGTTTGTTAAAATTTTTACCCTATTCAGCTATAATGTAAGTCTATGGAGGGGCTTATAATGGGCATAAGTGGGTGATAACACACACAAAGCTGCAATGCTATCAGTTATTTTTCATTGTTATATTACTATTTATCTTGTTACAGGTTAAAATCCACCATTCACAATTGTTTTGTATTGTTTTGGAGGGTTTTTCCAGACGTCACGTCCATAACGTCACATCCATAACGCCATGTCTCCCAATGAAAACCAACTTTTTTTACATTTACATTTGAAATTAAGTCTTCCTCTGTCTTTACTGAGGTGTCCTGTTTGGTATGAATGTAGTAATATTTACATTTCTCTAGAAATTTCACACACTTCACAGCAAAAACTACGCTCTCTCAAAAGTTTGTCCGTTTTTCGTCACGTCCATAACGCAAATTGAAAGGCTCATATTCTTATGATGCAAATCATGATATTATTTTTTTCTGTTTGCCTGTATTCAGCCATGGAGTTTGCAGAAGAATATGAAAAAAAATTGTGAAATACTGCTAGGTTTGCAGAGGTTATCTGGCCTTTTGTTCATCAATAATGCACGAAAATGTCACGTCCATAACGCTGGAATTGCCCATATATATATATATATATATCAATATTAATCCTACAGTAGTCTCTTAATTAATATTAATTCTTACTAGATCTTAGTGCTGCCTTTGACACTATTGACCATCTTACTACATAGGCTTGAACACATGATAGGCATTAACTTGGTTCAAATCTTACCTCTACGATTGTCACCAGTTTATACTGTACATGCTTATAGAGAATCATCAAGGTACTGTAAACCAAAGTTAAATATGGTGTACCCAAAGGCTCAATACTAGGCCCCTTGTTATTCTTGCTCTACATGCTACCCTTGGGATCAGTTACACAGAGTTGTATAAAGTACTGGAGTAGAGGAGTGGAGTAGAAGTAAAAGTACCATATTAAAACAGTGACTTGAGTTTAAGTTGAAGTGTTCTTTAAACACCATACTTAAGTGGAAGTACTAAAGTCATTCAAAATGTTTTGTACTTGAGTATTGCAAGTAGAAGTATTTAAAAAATTGCTTCTCAAGTACTGAAAGTAAAAGTAGAAGTACTGTGTAGAAAGCGATTAGAGACACAGAGGCACCCACACTCAGAGGGGCCATCGTGCATCACAGTCAGGCTGCTCTGTGGTTTCCAACCTCAAGACATGCTGTTTTCTCACACTTTGATTGGCATCTCTAAGTGGAGAAACACCAATGAGAGAGACAGATGAATAAACCAGATAAGGAGCCATGCTCTGGTCTGAGTGTGTGTGATTGTGTGTGTGTGTGTGTGTGTCTGTGTGATTGACTGCGTTTACATGGACATTAATATTCCGATATTATTCGGATTATGACCATATACCGAATATGACTGTGCCATGCAAACGCAATATTCTGATTACCTTAACCCGAATAAGGTCATATTCCGAATAAGCATAATCAGAATAAGGTAGGTGGAGTATACCGATCATATTCTGATTATTGAGGTGCGTTCTGGTCATGTAAACGCCTTAATCGCATTATGATCGCATTATTCACCTTTTGGAATCTACACAGGCGAAAAGAATCGCGTATGGAACTTAAACGATAGTTGAAAAAGATCCTTCAGAACTTTGGTGAAACGTCTCTACTCTGTTAATCAGAATATGCGATGTTGCATGTAAACGGGGAATAGGCGCTCATGTAAACAGCATAATCAGAATATGGTCATATTCAGAATATGATCAATAGTCGGAATATTAATGTCCATGTAAACGCAGTCACTGTGTGTTTGTGTGTGTTCATAACCATGACAGAGCCCAACTCTAACTTGGGGGCCCAAAATCATTTTCTGTCATAGGGCCCAACATTGAGAATCACTGAACGAGAGACAGATAAAGAGGCAAGATAACAATCATTATAATCAATCAAAGTTAAAGAACTTGGTGTTAGTCTTCCATCTCAAAATGGAGCAGTAGACTGACCCATGTTAAGTGTCCCCAATTGAATGCATGTAGCACTGCGAAAGGCGGAAGGGGAACATGAGGTCTTTTTATATACCACTTGATCGCTTGAATTGCCCAATAATGATTATAAAAACCTGGTGACATACACTTCTATGGGTCGAGCATTAATAACATTGGATGTGGTATGATTTGTAATGTTTTTATAAAAGTAACGAATAACTATTCAGCACATCAAAAATGCTGAATGCAAAAATTCTGTAGTGAAGTAAAAGTGGAAGTAGGAGAAAAAAAATAATACTCCAGTAAAGTACAGATACTACATTTTAGTACTTAAGTAGGATACTTAAGTAGTTCTACTTCATTACTATTCATCTATGCAGTTACTAGAAAACATGGCATTACTTTCCATTTCTATGATACCCAGTTATTTCCCTCCATGAAGCCTAATGACTCTCTACACCAATAACTTAACTTGATGCTTGCCTCGGAGACATTAAAACCTGGATGTCTAATAATTCCTTAAGTTTAAATCAGTTACAATTGAAGTCATGACAGACTTTAAACATTTGAATGACATTCAACTCATTTACACATATAGATATGTTGACATGACATATGTTGTGTAAAGTCTGAGCCATCTACATGTAGACTGACCAAACTCTTTTGCTCCCTCTGTCCAGATACTGTACTACAATCATCTCTGCTAAGAGTCATGCCTGTTGTTCACTCCCTGTCTCCCTGTCATCGAACCCTACTGAGTGGACTGTGGTCATCTTTGTGGGGGGCCCATACCAGGGCCGCTGGAAGCTCCCACACTGTCCAACTGTCCAACTCCCACACTGTCCCACCTGTTACTGAGTGCTGCTTTGACTGACTGTAAAGCGCTGCAATAACAATTGTACTGTAATTGGCGCTGTACAAATAGAATAGAATAGAAATAAATACATAAAATGAACTGTGGGGAAGAAGGAAGGGGAAATCTGGACATTCTTACCACTGGGAACGGATGGCACAGCAACATCAGCAGCTGCAGCAGGACACTTTTCCTGACACTGCCTTGGAACTGGATCATGCCGCAGTATCTGTTTGTGTGGGAGTGAGAAGAGGGATAGGAGACAGGAGGGATTTAAAAAAAAAAGACGTCCAAGCTTAAAGGAGAGTACCAGAGTGAATTCAAGCATAGCCCTGCTGAAAGAGCTTGCTAAATGCGCTATTAGCGAGTGGAACAAAATAATTTGGTACAGCATTGACCGAACGCAGAAGCGAACAGGCACTTTACACTGAATCAATGGGACCTGACTGTTGGAAACCGACAGTAAGATCTGAGGTTACATTGACTCAATGTTAAGTGTTTCGCGTTCGCGTTAGGTCTGTGCTGTTCGAAAATCTTTCATTTCATGCGAAATATATTGCTGTTAGAAGGCTCGTGCAGCAGGACTATGCTTAACCTTACTCCGGTATATTGCTTTAATATGGATGGAATCCAGCAAAGCATAGATGGAAAAACTCACACAGCTATGCAGGAGCGCAGCTTCTGGACATCTTTGGACTTCTTGATCTCTTCCTTACAAAGAGCCAGCAGGTTCATACAGAATGGATGGCTACAAGTCAAACACATTTATCACATAAATACACATAAATACAAAACACAAAGGCTAAGTACTTTCCAATGGAATTCCCCTTAACACACAAAAATATTATTTGACCTATGACCTTTACAAACTAATATCTCTAAAGGATGAATAATCGGGCAGATTTAAAACAGCATGTGGTGGAATGGTCAAACTGTTAGTGACTCACTTCTCCCCGCAGGTGAAGAGTTCAAAACAGCCATTGGCCAACATCTGGTCCAACATCTTCAGTAAAGGTACTGAGACACTATGAATGGAGACAAATTCAATATCATATTACAGTGAATTTTTTATTGGTTTATTTATGGTTTATTTTGTTAATTTATTTTTTGGGGGGGGGCAGGTTAGGGATCTACCGGTCATTGCGTAAGTGATCCTTGAAGACACGCAAGAGTGTATCACCAAACTGGCCCAGGGTGGCTTCATCTTGCTGGATCCCCTTCAAGTGGTCAAAGAGGGACTGAGAGGAGAACCGGACCTGTGGGGGAGACACACACACACACACACACACACACACACACACACACACACACACACACACACACACACACAATTATAGACAACCCACAAACAATATGGTAACACAATAGTGTAGGCCACAAATTTTTACAACCTGTTTGAGCACACCTAAAATGCCTATCCTCACACATACACACTCCACCCACACACACACAACAAATAAACATGAGGATGTCATCAACTTCACACACACAGGAGGATATCATCATCTTCACACACACACACACACACACACACACACACACACACACACACACACACACACACACACACACAGCCTAACACAAACAGGGGCTGGGAAGCAACAAACTACATTGATGAGATCCCCCCAAATCACTGATGCTTCATAAAAGTTAAACCCTGACGAAAACAGGAAGCCCACACTGCCAAGCCCCTTCCCACAGCAAGACCGTGGGAGGGAGAGAGAGAGGGAGAGAGGGAGGGGGGGCTGATGGGAAACTGAGTCCAGGGTGATTCACCCCTGTGGACCATATTTCCAACACCTCACAGGTTAATCATCAGCACTAGTAATAGATGGTGGAACTCACTGGAAAATGTGGTTAAACAAAATAACTAAATAAAATGAAATATAATACAAAGAATGAGTGGGGGAGAGTCTGAAAGGTAGATTCTACATGACAATGTGACATCTCCACATCCCGAGAGCTCACGAGAGTTGTCCCGGGCCTCTGGCGGGCCACTTCTATCGGCGGTGCGCCGCCTTTTCATGTGTGGGAACCGCTTCTTTTTGTCCGTCAGTCTTGGCACGACCCGCGCCATCCCGTTCCAGACTGCCGGAGCGAGCGAGGGGTTCAGGACACCTCCGTCGGGGTCCGTCGGGCCTAATGGGGGTAGGTGGGTGGGGGGACGGACTGAGACGGGGATGGGGGGGAGGGGCTGGAGGATGAAGAGCCTCACGAGAGGACTTGGGGTTTTTATAGCCTTTGCTGGCAGATGGACATGCGTTTTTACGGAGCTCACTGCACCTATTAAGCGGCGCTCACCTTATTTTTCTTGGTTACGTCGACAAACAGTGGAGGTTTAAAAATAACCCGAACACCCACAAATCATAGCAGACGTCTTTTCCCCTGCGAGGGCCCAGGCCATGGTATTGGGACTTGGCTTTCAACATGTGAGAGAGAGAGAGAGAGAGCTAGAGAGAGAGAGAGAGAGAGAGAGAGAGAGAGATAGAGAGCAAGGGAGCATATGAGTCTGAGTGTGTGTGTGTGTGTGTGTGTGTGTGTGTGTGTGTGTGTGAGTGTGTGTGAGTGAGTGAGAAACTGTATTTGGTGGGCTAAAAGCCTGGGTTATGGTGGAGAGGAGAGAAAAGAGAGAAAAGAGAGAGAGAGGGGGGCAAGAAATAAAGAAAGGCTTTGGAGAGAGAAAGAGAGAGAGAGAGAAAGCGAGAAAGAGTATGAGAGAGAGAGTATGAGAGAGTTACCACGACACAGAGTGGGAGAGTTGGAGGTTTACAGAGGAAAAGGGGGAGAGACAAGAGGGACAGCAAAATGAAGGGTGAGAGAGAGAAAGAAAGAGTGAGGATTAAGGAAGAGATGGATAGGCAGGGAGAGAGAAAGAAAAGCAGGGTGAGAAAGAGAAGAGGAAGAGAAAGACAGAGAGGGATACATGAAAGAGAGAGAGAGAGAGAGAGAGAGAGAAAGAGAGACACAGACAGACAGTCTCGCGGTGGAAAGGACACGCTCCACAGAGCCTCATTCATCACGGAGACGCATGACCTCAAATCAGCGCGGCCCCGGCTGCCAATCCCATTCCGAGCGCTCCCCGAGAAATTTGTTCTGAATGGGAGCCGGGGCCCCATTGTTGTTCTGTTGTGGTCGCCGGCATCCGAGCCGTTTACAGCGACCGCGTCCGCCTCGTCTCGCACTCCTTCCCCGCCGCCACCACGACCGCCACCACCACCGCCATCATCCCACCACGACAGGAGGACTGCACTGCACCGTACGGCTGCACTTCCTGCCGCAGATGTACTTCCACTAGCTGGAAAGTGTAGAAAAACCAACCAGCTCGCTCCCTTTCCCTTTTTTCTCTCCATTCATTCACAATGAAGAATTCAAAGCCAATCTGGCATGATTTAATCCTCACGTGGGGGAACAAAAAAAAAAATAACAGTAAAAAATCAGATTGGGTTACAGTCATAACATTCATATAACTTACTATAAATGCACTAAGAGAACAATAAACTGCCTGAGATCCACACATACAGCGACTTGTCTTGCTGTTGACCTTTCTCTGGCCACCTCAGAGTGTTGACTTACTGCAATGCAAGTTGGCAGGTTGACCTGAGCAGGTCCAGCTAACAGAGCTGCAACAGCTCCCCCTGTTGGCCACTGTTATGTTTGCCTGGTGGTGGGAGCGGGATACTAGGGGACCCTGGAGTGGAGCTCTGGCACCCGGTCGGGCTTGGTGTAATAAGTAGCAGAGCCCTTGGGGGGTTCAGCGCCAGGAAGAGATGTTTTTTTT
This sequence comes from Sardinella longiceps, assembly GCA_027497455.2. Lineage (NCBI taxonomy): Eukaryota > Metazoa > Chordata > Actinopteri > Clupeiformes > Clupeidae > Sardinella > Sardinella longiceps. The sequence goes on along the minus strand of JAODXP020000015.1, from coordinate 31,990,716 downwards.
TTTTTCTTTAAGCGTCTTTTATTTTCCCCCTCTCCCCTCTTTCTTTCTCTTTCCCCACTTCTTACACAGCAGCCGCAAATCTTGGTCAAGTGTTTGTTCCGCAGGGGGAATATTAAATATGAGCAATTTATAGGGGTTTTAGTTTTCCGATTTCTTCAAAATGTTTTTTTTTTCTTCCCTTCTTTTCTTTTCTTTGGCAGCACAAAATGGCTGCACAGATTGGTTTGGCTATGGGGTTTGGCTCGCAGGGGGGTGTGGCTGTAATGTAATTTTAGTGCTCACTTTGTTTGCTGTGATTTGCTCGCTTTTGGTTAATTTGGCTCATTTCAGTTCTGGTTCTGTTTGTGTGTGTTTATGTGTGTGTGTGTGTGTGTGTGTGTGTGTGTGTGTGTGTGTGTGTGTGTGTGTGTGTGTGTGGGTGTGTGTGTGTGTACTGGCATACCGTGGATTCGGTGAGGCCCCCCACAGACACAGTGAGGCCCAGCAGTGTGTGGTACTGGTAGGTCTGGAGGCGCAGCAGTCGGCAAATGTGGGGGAAGGCCTGTGACGCTGCGTTCCAGTTAAGGGAGCTGGCATCGTCCCTGTTAGGGCGCACACACACACACACACACACACACACACACACACACACACACACACACACACACACACACACACAATGTCACACATAGGCTGATCTTCCTGACAATGTAGGACATAGTCTAGAAAAACATACACCCCTGTTGAGTCATTCCCACAAGTTCCTCTGACTCTCACACACGTCTCCCGTAAACCAGAATGATTTGGTGATTTCGTAATAAAACAGAGGTGACTCGCAGTGGGTCGTCTGAGCAAGGAATGTATTAGGACTGAAGTAAGCTCCAAATGTGTACTCTCACTGCCACTGAATTAAAAAAAAAATCCTATTTAATCCAATCCTTTTTTGTACTGTATGTTCCATGCAGTTGAACTATTCCATGATTGTAAAATAAAAATAAAAATAAAATAAATAAATCAATTTAACTGGAAAACTGGAAAATCCCTGAAGAGTTTAGAGTGCTCGTTGTGAAAGGGAAAAGCCTAAAACAACAAAACAATCCCACCACTTACGCACTTGTCAGTTTGGGTCCCATAACCAGTGGCCTTACCTGCCAAACAAGTCCTTGGGTGAGTCAGGGGGGATTGTGTGGCCAACAGTGGGGAGTACTATGATACAAGGGCACGCTGCACAAACAGAAACTCAAGCAGTGTGTGTGTGTGACTGTGTGTGACTGTGTGTGACTGTGTGTGTGTTTTTGGCCAGGAGCAGAGACTCACGGAGGGAAGATGCTCAGCAGCTCCTCCTGGTGGGGGATGTGAGGCACTGCAGGCGTACGGCTGTGGAGGAGGCGCAGGAAGACGGAGCCAGCGTGCGCTCGGTACCGGTCAATCTTCTCTGCCGCCTGCTGGGCCAGACAACACATCATCCGCTGGACACTGCAGAAGGGAGAGAGAGAGAGAGAGAGAGAGAGAGAGAGAGAGAGAGAGAGAGAGAGAGAGAGAGAGAGAGAGAGAGAGAGAGAGAGAGAGGATAGAAGGAAGTGGTGAAAGAGAGAAAAGAATAGAGGAGAGGAGGAGGGATAGGAGAAGCATAAAAAAGAGAAAAAGTGGAATAAGCAAATTTGGCAGGTGTGTGTGCGTGTGTGTGTGTGTGTGTGTGTGTTGGGGGGGGGGGGGTGTGAACAAAGAGGGGAGGAAGAAAGGGAAAGGGATTAGTGTAGGTTAAAAGCACATATTGAACTGCGGCATGAAAAGCATCCGTGTGACATTTTGCTGCTCTTTAAGCCTAGTCTGGCCATGGTACAGAACCTTGAGTGCTAATCCCTGTGGAATCTTTTACTGCCTGTGGAATGATTGTGAAACCCCTAAGTCCAGACCAATGCTTCAAAGAGCAAAAAAAGAAAGAAAAAAGAAATCCTCCTGGCCATTGTTAATGCTGGGGAGGTGGGAGTTGTCTGGCTACCATACTATAGCTCAGAGACTGTGGGCTTGAATCTCAGCTGCCATCGCTGTAGCCTTGAGCAAGGCACCTCACCCTAAGGTGCCTTAGGTGAGTCTAGCCCTGAAGTAATTGACAACTGCCAAATTGCTGAATGCATAACAGTAATGCAATTTAATGCCAGACTCATTCATCACTTCTGACACCTCTTCTTAGTTTGGCTTGCTTGTTTCAAACCTCGGAAAGTTTTGCATGCAAACACACACACACACACACACACACACACACACACACTACTTACATGTCGGGCGAGAGGAGGTCTGGTGCAGAGCTGGCTACCAGCAGGGTCACTTCCATCAAGCTAGTCATGGCTGCTGCTCGCACCCTAACACACATGGATGCAAACACACACGCACACACACACACACACACACACACACACACACACACACACACACACACACAATATTGTTATGATGTGACTACAAAACACCTGTGTGAGTCACATACAGTAGTACCTTAAAACACACAGTGAAAAGAATAGTGTTCGATTAGTGGCTGGGGAATAGCATATCTATTTTGGATATTAACATTCAAAGGCTATGCTAAATTCAAGGACACGGATCGAGGTGTAGGCTAATGTTATCGGAGCAACAATACACCAATTCTCGAAGCAACGATACGAACATGCTAATAGAATTTCCTTTATTGCTTTACATATGCATTAGAAAGAGGTATGACTAACTGGCCAGTGGTGATGGGCATAGTGAGCAAATTCATGTTTAGAATCTTTTAAAGTGAACGTTTGGTGTAGGCCTAATTCCAGTATAGCCCTGTTGTACAAGTTTGCTGACTTCACTAAATAGCAAGTGGAATTAAAGAATTTGAAATAACATAGCCTGAACGCAAACATTGAGTCAGTGGATCATACAACATTCAAAACCAAAAGTAAGATATTAGGTGCTATTGACTCAATGCAAATTGGTTGTCCACTTGTGTGTTTGTGTTCAAAGTTGTTAACTCCACCAAGGAGGTTGTGTTTTCGCCTGCGTCTGTGTGTCTGTCTGTGTACAACATCATTTGAAAAGTACTGCACAGATTTGGATGGAAATTTTGGGCAACCTGTATACTGGGACACATACATGTACTGTAAGAACTGATTTAATTTTGATGTCGATAGGTGATCCAGAACCCCATCTGGGATTTACATTGTGTCTGTGACCACATTGCCTTGGCCGGATTCTTTTCTTCTACTCACTAGTGCAGTTAGCAAATGCGTGCAACAGGGCTAACGTTGAATTAAAGTGACCTTTACTTTAATGGAAATATGACTTGCAAGAGCTAAAATAACATTTCAAGATGGTGAGTGAGGGGACTTGCAATGAAAGGACTTTGGTAAAACTAGCTAGAACTAGAAAAGCACTCAGAGAGCGCAGACATCCGCCAAGGGCGATGAGCAGTAGCGAAGTGCTTTTGATCTTGCACACCATTGGTGGAGAGTCTACATTCAAAAAATGACATCATGCAACTTTTAGCAATTTACATATACCTTCCCCCTTGCCTGCTGGACCAGGAAGTTGTAGGAATCAGAAGCACTTGGAGCTCCGACATCATCAAAACAAACAAAAAGTGACATCTGACATGTCTTATGTTCATTGCAGATCAGGAGTTGCAGCTTTGTTGAAAGGACCACACATAAACCCCCTATTCATTACAACGCCTCTTATTTTTTCACACTACGTCTCACTGTGAAGTCAACAGAGATCTCCCAAAGGAAGGCGGACCTTAGGGGCTTGTTCACTGCCACGACTGTATTTGCATATCTCCCATTTGATTGGTAGTCTACCTGAATCTAGACAATCCAACACTTTGATTGGCCCAGAGGCTACATTGAATGTAGACACCAGGCTAATGGGAGAGCTGAACTGTCTACAGTTGAACGTTGACTTTGCACTTCTGTAGACTCCACTTCTGCCAAGACAATGTGGTCACAGATGGTGTTCGGGATAACCGATTGCCAGCAAAATCGAATCAGTTCTTACTTATCCCAATACACATTGTCAGAAAATTTCATCCAAATCCATGCAGTACTTTTCGAGTTATGTTGCTCACAGACTGACACACACAAAACATAACCTCCTTGGCGGAGGTAATGAAAAGGCACACCAGGCAATGCTTTATGCTATTTTTAGATTCATGTACCAGCTTCATAGTAACTTCAATGGCTAAATGGCTCATTACAGACTAAATCAAGGCTATTTTTAGCACCCTCTATCGCTGTGATGTTACTGTATAAGCAATATGACAAAACGTTCATAAAAGTACTCTTTCGTTTGTAAACAAATCCACATGGATTGGTGAAAATGTATAAAATTGATATTTAAAATATCTGAGATTTTAGGGGGGAACTCGAGAGGTTGTAAAAATGCAGCCTTGGCTGGCATGCCTTCAATACAAATGAAAACAACGTAAACATACTGATATGCCTTCAATGCAAATTAATTCTGGTCCATTATATATTTATACTTTCAATATAAATTAATTCAGCTCCAATATATTGATAAGCCTTCTATAGAAATGATTCAGCTCCAATATACTGATATGCCTTCAATACAAATGGATTCAGCTCCAATACAATATATTGATATGCCTTCAACAGCAATGAATTCAGCTCATGAATGGCGAACAGCACACAGCTGTCAAGATGTGCAGTAGGAGAAAGCAGGAGACTTGGAATAAAATATGTTAAAGCAACATTATGCACCATTAAGGTAACATTTCAACATTTCCTATTCATTGTACCTTAATATACACATTGCCTAGAACTCATTGGGATTGATGAATGACGTGTTCCGGAGTAAAATGAGCCCCATTGCGAGCTTGTCCGTGCCTCCTAGAGGCAGATATCACCCTTGCAAGATCTGTGAGAGCGTCCACCCCCGTTTGTTTTGGTTAGCAAGCAAGCTAAGTCGACTATGCAATTCTACATGGAGGATTATTGGCAGAAACGCTTCATAACAGCTTTGTTTGGTTCTTAGCTTACTGGATGACGCCACCGGACTTGCATAGGATCTCTTTAAAGCAAACAGGCCAGGCTCACAGTGTCAGTGACTGTGGTGAAAACTGACCTGAAGTCAGTGTGAGTGCCCCTCGCTTTCTCAGATTCCTCCTCTGCAGGGTTAATTACGACTGGTCCCAGCAGCATCAGAGTACTGGTTTAAGAGCAGACGGTATGACTGGCATGCTGTCTGGCCACAGCTTGGGTGTGGTGAGTGAGGGCCACCGCTGCCCCTAGGCTAGGCTTGCTAAAGCTAAAGCTACACAACTGCAGCGCTAGCAGGAATGTGTGGCCAGGAGTCTGGCGATGGAGAGCTGCCCGCTCGGCCGCATTCCTTAAGCTAGGTAAGCACCACCTCAGGCTCCTTGCTACCCACAACTAGCTCCTTGCAACCCACAAACACTTGCACGTATGCACACACACACACACACACACACACACACACACACACACACGTATACATGCATGCATACGCACACACACACAAACATGCATGCATGAATGCATGTGCACACACACAAAACACACACAGACACCTCTACAACCAGACTCAGACAGGTTTCCAGGAGGCCAAATGCCTGATCCAAACAAGTGAGTTCAAGTACCACATTCGCTTCAGGCAGCCCTATGAAATGCGCATTGCAGTTTTCCTCAGCAAAGGCCTTGACCTTGATGCTTCTGAAGTCATGTCTACTTAAGACCATACTAGGGGAGCTTTGGAAAGGTTAGCCAAACGTGTTCCCTTGAGGTGTGTCTCTCTCTGTGTGTGTGTGTGTGTTTGTACTGTGTGTGTGTGTGTGTGTGTGTGTATGTATGTACAGTATGTATGTATGTGTGTGTGTGTGTATGTATGTACTGTATGTATGCACGTATGTATTTGTGTGTGTGTGTGTGTGTGTGTGTGTGTTTGTGCATGCATATGTGTGTGTGTGTGTGTGTGTGTGTGTGTGTCCTAGTCCATGCAGCTGTTCATCTACTGACCATGCGCCCACATCTCCCCGGCTGTCTGTGCTGTAGTCTCCCATGCAGTCCAGCAGTGTACCGTAGATCTGCTGCACATTCTCTGCACACAGCACACAGTCAGGAGATCCTTGGGCTTCCACCCCCACGCTCACACACACCCTGCAATGGAAGGACAGAGAGAAAGAGAGGGAGGGAGGGAGAGAGGGAATGAAGGAGAAAGAGAGGGATTGAAAAGTGAAAAAAAAGAAGAAACAAGAGTCAGACGAACAAAGAGATTGGAGTGGAGAGATAAAGTGAGTTGTTTTTCTCCCACACACATTTATTCATAATGGCTTTGAGCCACTAAGGCCCTCATTCCGTCATTCTGGTCCTGCAGGTCTAAGTGTGTGTGTGTGTGTGAATAACGTCATGTTGCAGGGGGCATACGAGGATAAAGGTTAGGATGGGGGCAGGGAGCAGTGTTCACTGACTGTGCTAAGGCTGTGGCAGCATCTCTCCTGGCCTCTGTGAAGCCCACGTCCCTCGGGGAGAAGACACAGGCCTGCTGGAGACCCTCCACCACCTGAAACACACAAATGGAGGATTCAGGCATATGGAGGATCTAAATATGAACTTAAAACATCAAGTACTAACAGTCATCCTTAACTTAAGACTCTGAACAATATCCAATCATTTCGGTGATATGCTTGAGTATTTTATTAAAGGAATGTACCGGAGTGAATTCAAGCATAGCCCTGTTGAAAGAGCTTGCTAAATGCGCTAGTTAGCGAGTGGAACAAAATAATTTGGTACAGCATAGACCGAACGCGAATGCAGAAGTGAACAGGCACTTTACACTGAATCAATGGGACCTGACTATTGGAAACCGAAAGTAAGATCTGAGGTTACATTGACTCAATGTAAAGTGTTTCGCGTTCGCGTTCTATGCTGTTCCAAATTCTTTCATTTCATGAGAAATATATTGCTGTTGGAAGGCTCTTGCAGCAGGGCTATGCTTGAATTCACTCCAGTGCATTCCTTTAAACATATCTACAATTTAATTTATTGCAGTGTTTTCTCCACAGTGACAGTAAATGAAATGACTTTAATGCGTTGCTTTATACATTCAGATGCAACTTACATTTGTCAGTTTTCAACTTCAGGCCGGGGCCTGTCTGCCCTACAGCAACCTACTGTAGGGTTATGAGCCTTGCTCAAGGGCTCAACAGTGGCAGCCGACTCATAAAACATGGCATTTGAGAAAATAATCTCCCACAAATACAAATATATCAGGCTTAACCGAGCACTTTGTCCTGCAACATAAAAGGCCCGAGTCCCCTAGATCGTAACAATAACTACAGATTTTATGAGGTATTTGTACATTTATGAAGTATTTCTCTACGGTTCTTGTCACTGTGACATATCACTCAACCGACTTTAATTCCTCTTTAACTGTCACCTCAGGTATATGGGCTACAGCAGTAAATCTGCCAGAGATGAGTGAGCTGTAGAGAGATGTGTGTTACTGAGGCTGTGCTGTAGAGAGATGTGTGTTACTGAGGCTGTGCTGTAGAGAGATGTGTGTTACTGAGGCTGTGCTGTAGAGATGTGTGTTACTGAAGCTGTGCTGTAGAGAGATGTGTGTTACTGAGGCTGTGCTGTAGAGAGAGGTGTGTTACGGAGGCTGCTGTGCTACCTGTGTGAGTTTAGTGCGGATGATGAAGCTGGGCAGGGAGCCCAGGGCCAGAGCACAGCCACACCGGGTCAGAACCTCCGGATTCCGCAGGGCCTCAATGTACTGGCCCACTAACAGGTCTGGGTTAGCAGGGGAGAGAGAGAGACAGAGAGAGAGAGAGAGAGAGAGAGATAGAGAGAGAGAGAGAGAGAGAGAGAGAGAGAGAGAGAGATAGAGAGGGAGAGAGAGAGAGAGAGAGAGAGAGAGAGAGAGAGAGAGAGAGAGAGAGACATGGTTCATGACAGATACCAGTGGCAATAGCTCCATACATACTTAGCACTGACCATTTGTTCATGACAACTGCCTCTCTCTCTCAAACACACACACACACACACACACACACACACACACACACACACACACACACACACACACACACACACACACACACACACACACTGTTTTCTCATCATGTCATCACTCAACTTCATGATGAGAAACCCCCCCTCCACACACACACACATTGCATTGTAAACCTCCCACACTATCTTGTAAACCACAGCAAATACCTTGCATCTGTGTGTCAGCCACGCCAGGCTCAGGCTGATAGTATTCATTGCAGAGAGCGGCAAGTGCTGAGACAGCAGCCTCCTGCAGACCAACAGACAGACATACAGCATGTTAGACAAACAGATAGACAAAAGACCAAACAAACTTGAGGTAGAACTGCAGTTTTGTTTACACACGGCGTCAGGTTAATGAGACACACTATTATTTTGTTTTATGGGGTTAAAAAATCAATACTTTCCCCCAAAGCCTAACCCTAACCCTACAATCAACAAATACAATCTGCTCATATCATCTATCCAACTTCAGAAATTAGTCTATCTGAAGTACTTTGTGCTAAGAGCAGACACAACATGTCATGTATTTTCATTTGGGGAGCCAGTTATGTCATCCATTTTGAAGAAATTACATAAATGTTCTGAAACCGCAGAAGTTCTATATTTAAAGTATTTATAAATACTTACTTATAAAAAGCTGCAAAGGGGGAGTGGCTAGGGTTAGAGCGGCAGGAGGCAACTGCTTAATTTATCGATATCTTTAGTATTTTTATCCAAACATTACCAAATTTAGCACTATGCATCAATGCACTATTAATAGCAAGATGCATACCAAATCTGAGGTCAGTTGGGCGAACGGTTTGACAGTTATGCGTGGAACAACACAGACACGCAGACAGACGTTCCTTGCATTAATAGATAGATGACGTCTAAAGATAAAGGACGTGCGACACCAGAACCAGAAACACGTTGTTCTGCTGCTGGTTGATTACTCTGTTTACATTTCCATCAGTTTTAATTGTAACCCATGCAACCCCATGCAACCCACACACAGGACAGACGTGCTGTACCCCCGCCAACATAGTCATTAGATCTCCCATCCATTATCATCCCCACCAGAGCAGGGCAATAGTGGGGGACAAAATTACACTGAAATGACGCAATTACTGGGAAATGGAAACCACTTTCATTCATTTCATTTCATGATTGGTTGTAATGTGTCAGCTTTGACGTGCCAGTGCATCAGATGTACCCTTCCTTTGATGTTCTGATTTTGCTGTAGAGGTTTCTGTACCACAAAAGCCACAAAACTAAACTCACTTGACACCTTGGCTGTGTCCGAAATGGGAAAAATGCTGCTTTCGAAGGCAGCGTTTGATGGCAGAAAGGCATCAAGGTACTGTATGTCCGAATGAAATAAATGCATAAAATCCTGCCTTCGAAGGTACCTTTGTTTTGCCAAATTTTGAAGGAAGCATACAGTAGACGTACGTCCAATATTCAATACAATTTGTCGATATCTTGGCAATGTGTATGAACAATTAAATGAACAAAAAGACGGCATTCTAATTAGTTATCTTGCTAGGTCATCTGAAACAAAGTTTTTAGTCGGTGCCTTGATGCCTTCTATGACCGGTAACTTCAGTGATGACAGCGAGGTAGCAAGTGACTACCTTCCTGTTTTGGACACAACCCTTGGTAAAAAGAAAGAAAGAAAGACTAAAAGGAACAAAGAGGAAGAGCCAGAGTAATATCCATCAGATCAGACTCTCTCCCCGTTACCTTGATGCCCTGCTTGGCTCCACCTGAGAACAAGTGCAGACTCTTCAGACTGTCATCAATCAGCCACTGCCACCCCGCTGAACAGAACAACACCAAGACTCAATGGGACATCCAATACATATTGATCAATCAACTAAAACTGTAATCAATCAATCAATCAATCAAACTAACTTGTTTGAAAGCTTGTATGTTTTCAGCTACAACACAGATCAAACACGTTCGAAAATACAAAAGTGAAGGAAGGGAATGAATTGCTACAATGGGTCAAAGAATTGTTCAAAAATGAGTGAACAGGGTGCTCATAAAAAATTAGGCCTTTAAAGTACTGATACAAAAATTGAAAAATTTGAGGCACTCCTGAACTTTAAAAGCCTTTATTAAATACTGGCAACAACAATCCTTTGTCTTCAGCTCTTTGAATTCAGGAGCGCCGCAAATTTCTCAATTTTTGTACAGATCAAACATGTTGTTTGGGCAATTGGTGCTGCACACTTACTAATGACAGGATCTCCCTTGAAAGGCATCTTAGAGACCGACATCTTCTCAATTAAGACACAAACTGTGTAAACACAGAGGGGAAATGAGTATTAACTCAAGTACAGCCTTTACAGAGAACAGAGTGCATTACAATATGTGTCAACTATTCCTAAAAACCAGTGGTTTACATTCTTAACATGACAGACAGATGCAGCATTCACACGTCTGAGGTGAGATGTGTATGGATGAGGTATTGTGTTGTGTGGACTTGTGATTTATTATGGCTGACAGACAAACACGAGGAACACACCTGCCGGCCTCATGAGTTCTCCACCAAAGCCCCTAGAAGAGGAAAGAGGGACACAAAACACCTGTGACGAAATTCCTCACTTTAAACACTCTCTCTCTCTCTCTCTCTCTCTCTCTCTCTCTCTCTCTCTCTCTCTCTCTCTCACACACACACACACACACACACACACACACACACACACAATTTCATACTATGGTGCAACTTCTATCACCAGACACTCAAGCGGAACCCTTTAGCTGGTGTTATCAGTAGAACTATTTTGAGCTGTGCTCGATGTTGATTGGCTGCTTACCTGTACTGCTTCCTGTCTGCAAGCTGAAGAGGAAGAGGGAGGAAGAGGAGGACAGCATTAGCTTCAGCTAAAGTTGCTTGAGCATGGAGTCTTTATCAGGTGTAACTAGACATTAATCAGGTGCAGATGATTACTAGTGTAAGGTCAAGAATTTCATGGGGATCTAAACCATCATCTTAATATGGAGCTTGGGAAGTGAGCAGGCATTCTACCTGTAATCGTAGTATTCGCCACCATTTTTGGGTAAAGCTGCTGGCTTTACATAGAAATCCTGTGACAAAATGCTGAACGTAGCGGCCTCTCATACCGGCTTAATTTCGCCACAGACATTGCTTCTTGCCATCAGAGGTGTGTAAAAGAAAGGGCTTATTACAACTACCATATTTTTTCTGACGTTAATTTGCTCTGACATTATTTGCTTTATGAAAATGAGGCTAATAATTAACTGCCGTTTTCTTTGTATTCTCTACGGCAATGGTGTAAACATGAGCATGAATGGTGTCCAAACAAACAGATAACCCGCCCACTTCTCAAACTCCATTACCAGCACCCTGCTCTTCCAGCAACAACACAACAACACCCCATTAATGACACGCTCCATTCACAAAGAGCAAATAGACAGTTTCAGTAAACTGGCCTAATTTTTTTTAACGTTCTCACTGCTCTTGCATCTAGTGCAGCCAATTGTTTTGTTTTGAGAGACAGATATAGAGACAGAATGCTTCAGTTCAGGTTTAGTGCTCAAGTAGTTTCGTTCTGCACACTGTCATATTAAGCAGTCCATTATTACAAAATCTAAACTGTCTTTGTATTGTTGGTTTGAAATAATATTATTTTTGTAATATTTTTGTGTAACCGGTACTTTAATAAGCTATTGATTTGGCACTGGCATATGCCCTTCATTGTCAATCTCTTGCAGTCTTGCATATTGTTACACCCATCTGCATTTTTTCTACACTACCCCTTGTAACAAGTTACAGCACAACCTAATGTTACCTTTATTTCTTGGGGTAATGGAATGTAATAATTTTTCAGAGGCCTGAAAGCTGTGCGCTAAGTCTATGTTTGATGTCTCAATGCTACTAGGCACCTTAATATCCTTTTTGAATAAAAAATATCCCTTATCTGGGGCTTTGGACAGGGGTGAACTCACTGACCTTCTGGTGAATGCCTCTCAGACCCTCCACTGTGTCTGGGGAGAGCAGCTCTGTCAGCGGCCTATGAAGCAGAGGGCAAGGTCAAACACAAGCAAGGTTCACTAACAGCTGTCATGTCAGTGACAAACTACCTAACCACAAACAAGCACAGAGAACACAGTGACATTTGATAATTGTATTTTCATGTCATTTAGTCATATATTCATTCATGTTATTTAGTCATATATTTTTTATCTGTACTACACAAATGATGTATGCATAAATTCTATATTGTCTAGCCACAGGAGTAAATTGAGGAATCAAGAAAGTATATGTGCCACATGCATATACTGGTGTAAAAAAATGTGCTGATATTCTGCATAGATGTTGGATTTATTAGAATGACAGACTGTGGCCTGAATGATGTGTTTTGTATCTATGGGGCATGTTGCGTTTGAGTATGTAGGGAAAAGTAGATGTATGCTGCGTGCTGCAAAAGTGCATATTCATGTACAGTATTGTATAGTAGATGTGCATTCAAGCAGAGCAGGTCAAATTCCACCCTAGGGACAATAAAGGTAATCACACACCTGAAGCTGTTTGCTTTTAGTTTTAGAAACATTATATGCTGTTTTACAGGCTGAACATAAGACAGTTCTGGTCAACACACCATGATGTGCATAGAATTATATAGTATAGTAGTTTATACAATTATATGTACAGTAGTTCTACTATATAATTCTATGATGATGTGTCCTATGACTGGATGGGGTGGATGCTGTGGGCGTTCACCTGTTGCTCTGGGAGCTGAGCTTGTGCAGAGCGTGTGTGATCTCAGCACAGGCTAGGATGGCGCCATGGCGACCATGCAGGTCCATCGCTGTCGCCATGGGCAACAGTTGTGGTAGAACTACAAGCACAATGAACATTTATTACTCTTTCAAAGCAATGTCAAGTGTTCATTCACTCCTTGCGCATAACATTCTATACGGCTCAGACATTTTCCCATTATATTGGTCGCAGTAGTAGAGTGGTAGTCACTTTTGAATGTTAGCAGCTAAATTCAACGATTTGATGGCTGGCGTAAAACTGTGAACTTTCTCTTATAGTGATTCTTATGCAGCCAATGTAACCAGAAGTAAGTGAGCCATCTTAAAAATGTTTATGCGCAAGGGGCCTTTTAATATGATCATAATCTATTTCAAATACCTTACTGGCACACAAAACAATCTGAAGCTGTGGTGCATGAGAATCATCAGAGAGACAAAATAAAAGGACACCATCAAGGTTCACCTGTTTCAGCCATGTACTCTGGGGCTTGGGGGGTGAGGTTATGGAGTGCTTTGGTGGCCAGCTCTCTGATTGCCCTGTGGAACACGCATGCACGCACACACACACACACACACACACACACACACACACACACACACACACACACACACACACACACACACACACACACACGGAAATACAAGGCCTTTAGACACAACACAACTATGCAGCACTAGCAGGTAAAGTACAGTTTCAGTTAAGTACAGTACAGTAAAGTTAAGTGGGGCTAAATGGAACATAACTGCTCACCCATCCCAGTGATTGACCTTCATGGCCACCAAGTGATCAATCATGGGTTTGGTGTACTCCGAGAATCCTGCGATATAGACACTTCGGAGATAGAAACACAGATACAGAAAAGTCACAAAAACGTCTCTTTGCCTCTAGAATCAGCAGGGCTCATGCAAAAGTGTGGGAACATGCACGTAAAAATTCAAGCTAAGAGGATTTAGCGTATATGCAAATGTGGATTAGTGTCACAAAGATCTGTGAGCTTAAGTGCCTTGAGGCTAGCAGTTTTTGCATTGCTGTTTTGTTTTGAGACCAAAGATGAGATGCGACACAGTGACATTTCCAAACAGGTTGGGGCTGTTCCTATCAGGTACCCAGGGAAGAGATGGCTTCAGGGAAAGATTATAGGCAGACGCACAAGTTAAGAGTTAAACGAACCCCTGGAATCCACAAAGACAGCCAGCAGAAGAGATGGGTCACACACGGCACATCCTGTGTGCCCAATCTAAATGTACTCCAATTGATCTGCAATAGCCCTCTTACCTGATGGACAGGTAGCAGTTGTTCAGGTTCCCTACAGCAAAGTAATCTGCAGCTGTGAGAATGTCTATGCCATGAGGGAACGTGCCCTGTAGAAGGTAAAACAACCTCTTGATCAACATGACTAAAGAAACAGAATGACATACTCATAGGCAAATACCATGTCAAATGACCTCGTTCGGAGCCTGCTACCATATTTGATATCAATTGTGCCTGTATCTATGCACTAATTGGATTGGGATTGTTATTGGATAGTTTCTACCGAGTCTTCAAGAGAAATTCAATTAAATCAAAGTTAACAGAGACAACAGGAAGGGCCATGGGCCAACTGAATGACAGGTGTCTGTTTAGTCAGGTCGTAACACGTTAGTTGTATTCCTGATTTTCCAGAGTAAGGTGTATGAGAGAGTGCATAAAGAAGATAGCGATCGCTCCTGCTCTGTCAGTCTTGTGAGGCCAGTTGAGTTTGCTGTGCCACTTGTAGCGGGCATGTTAAGACAAGAGCCCTGAAACCAAAACCTGAGTGTTGCATGTAATGATTTATGTGAATTTCACACAAACACAAGTGGGCAAGATAAAATCAGTCAACATGATCACTTCCAACCCGTTCCATCCGTCATTAAACAGACTCATTAGTGACCAGTTAGTCACTACTCATTAGTGATACATTCCATCTGCAGTCGTTTGTTGGAAAACATGGTTTGATTTGGTTTGTGAAGTAAACAAACGTTCTTATTTTAAAAAGCGCCTTTTACACCTACCTGTCGGCCGACATTTTCCTGAAAGGCAGCCTAAGAAAAGACAGTCAGAGAAGTAGTGAGATAACATTGACATTGTCCAACATAACACACAGCCAATAAACAACTCTCATCTCATTGACTCTCATGAAAAAATATTCTTGCACTTACTGAAGCTGCCTTCCGGCAATTCACGTTCCGATCAAACAAAGCAGTGATCACCAGAGCACTAAGGAAAAGACAGAGACAGATCAATTAGAACGGACCACAACATGACCTAAGGTACTGTATCTTTAGACAGGACTGCAACATGACCTATGGGATTATTCATTTCAGTTTGATACAATACAACTCAACTCATTTCATGGCATGATTAACCCTCGAGAGCAAGCACTTACATGATGATAGCAAAACACTCATCTACTAGAGTCTATCATGCACGTATAGATAAACAAAAAGTGAAACAGTAATCCTAACCACAACATTAGAAAGTGCAACACAAGCGCTGAAAGGCTAAAGGGCGTGAGTGGCATTTTGGTCGATATTGAGTTATATGCACATCACCTGAAAGCTTATGATGAGCTCTTTTCACTGACAAAATTACAGAAGTAAAATATCAATACATTTAGAGTTATTACACAAAAAGCAAAAGTCTTAACAACACAGCAATTAGAGCCAAAAGGGCATAACTGCATTTTGACTAAAAGTATATTATAACTCATTAATTGTGCAATTATTGTGCAACTGTGTGAATAAATGTGCTTTAAATAGATGACATTATTCCAGAAAGCAGCATAAGAGCAAACGGTACTCATTTTTGTTATGGCTCTCCTGTAAATTGGTGAAATGTACACCGCTCTAGTCTGTACATCGCTCTAGTCCCAAGCTCACATGTACATCGCTCTAGTCCCAAGCTCACATGTATGAGCAGGAGCTGCACAGGCTGCTCCACTCACTCCCATGTTATAACACTCGTTGTTAGGCCACGTCAGAATGTTTTTTGACACTTGACTTATCATGGCGTTATTAGGTTCACATTTGCTTGTACTGATTACAAACATCCCCCTGCCCCCCAACCCCCACCACTGTTATAAGGCCCTTTTGGATCAGTGGTACTTCTGACAGTTCATAGGACTTTTTGTGTTTTTAGAACCTTTTTCTTGCGTTTGCACCATATGAAAGGTGGATCTAGTGTAGTGCCTTCTCCATACACATATTCTTATAATCTTATAGTTCGTATAACCACTTCAGCATGTACCCTGGTGTATGGTCTTTTCCCTGGGCCTAGGAACCATGACTAACCAATATATTTGATTGGTCAAACAAGCAGCCCAACGACCAATTTAGCCAGGGCAGCAGAAATGCAGAATTACAATTTTTTTAAAAAAATCATGTAAAATCATTTCACAACTGTTAGAAACTTAGACATTTACTTTTATACTCTAAATGGAAACATACTGCAGGAGGAAACTCTGGGTAGATTACAAATACAAAGTGGCCAACAGTCAGTGACTCCAAGGACTTTGTTCATATCGTACAAAATAATGTCTATTGTGTACCAGCTTAGTGCTTAGATCTAACCCCCAACATCTCACACACACACACACACACAGACAGACACACACACAGACACACACACAGACACACACACACACACACACACACGACAAACCTGAAGGGGCTCGTTTGAAAGGAGTTTTTAGGCATTGTCCTTCACCCTTTCTGAGAGGCAAGAGGTGATGTAATGATAGCAATTCTCACGCCACCCACTCCACTTCTCTCAGCATCATCATCATCTCCATCAGATTCGCCTCATCTCCCCTGGTTGTGGCTGATGTGCTACTATGTGTGTTAGTGTGTGTGTGTGTGTGTGTGTGTGTGTGTGTGTGTGTGTGTGTGTATGTGTGTGTGAGAACGTGCCTGCAGGGCATTCCCACCACCATGGCAGCCACCCGCCCAGGAGAGTTCGTGGCGCTTCTCCACCCTACGGGTCTCAACAGAGCACTGGTAGTTTCGACGGGCCCCCAAGGAACGAAAAAGAAAATAAGACCCAAAAAAAAAAAAAAAAAAAAAAGATGGCTAATTACACTCATCTCAAACTGGCATCGATGCAGTTAGTCGTGTTATAGAGTTACATTACTGTGTCCAGGTATCAGATAAAGGATATGGGGAAAGCTGCAGTGTGCATCAGACCGGAGTGGATCAGACCCACGCGCAGGGATCAAAATTAGTACCAGCCGCCAGTCAAATACTGGTCAGTTTTAAAAGTAGGAAGTAGATTTATGACAGAAAATGCTGATTTAAAAATTGAATGGCTGAGGAATTTTATTATCTATCAGTGGCTGGTACTGTAGATATTCACATTTCAATAAAGAAATTTTGGCCACACGACTAGCTGACTAGCTGCTTGAATTGCTTTTATCTGCGTAACGGTCATCTGCACCCATATAACTGTAAGTTTATTGTCTGTGTGCACACGCAAGAGTTATTTCATCATGCTGCACTTCCAGGCAGAGACAAGCAGCGAATCACTGCTGAAAGAGCCGCAAGGTGCTTTTGAAACTGCAGCAGGACTGAGCACGTCCGAGCCTTTCACTGCCAAGTCCGCAATCGAAACTGGTGACATCGCAGGCGAAACCTGGCGGAGCATTAGTTAGGGGCGTTGAGGGTGGTGGCTTTGATCAAATCTGTATAACTGACGCCGCAATCTGGAAGCAAAATGCACTGTCACAAGCTACAGGCTTGAACACGCCAAGTGCCGCACCAACTAGCGTAGCTTAGCCGCCGCTGGCTACTCAACGCTCCGAGCCGATACACTCCGCGCACTCCTGACGCCTGACGGTTGGGGCCCCTCATGTCTCGCCCTAGGGCACGGCACATCACTGGGGCCGCATCCCATCTCCGCCTACCAAAGCCAGAGCGAGAGGCTGACAACAGGCGATTCCCATCACTGCATATCAGCACACAGCCCAAGCACAACCTCACAAACGGCACTATCCAGAGAACCGGTTTTACCAAACCTTTAGGAATAAAAGGACACGAAGCCATGAATCAAAAGTCCCCCATAAAAATCAGCCCTTCTACACTGGCAAAGGTGATTTAGATAAGCATTCTGTTTTGTTAGACTGACTAATGGCAAGCCTTTTTCCCCATTTTTAACCAAGGTTTATACATTGATTTAGCTAAATGACTTTATCTATGAGGTTAATACATGGGTGAGGGCTACGCATTGGAACACATTTCTATTCATCATTCTACTTTTGTCATGAAATCATTATTTGATTGTGATTCAATGGGTAAGGTTTAGAAAACTGAGGTTTATACAGGGGGAGAAAAATACATTGTTTTGTGTTTTTAGTTGGCATAAAACAATGAGGTTTATACAGGGTACAGCTTATATTTGAGGGATGAATGTACTGTAATTATGAAAATGTACTGCAGGTTGGGTTCACCATTCAGAATCTTCACAATGGTAAGACAAATAATCATGACAAATGCAGCACGTAGCCTTGGGGAGATACACCCAAAAGCTTAAAAACCTGTTTGAAGGTTACTAAATCACAGCATTGATACTTGTCTGGGACACATCCACTAATCTCAATCAGAGCACACATGATGAAACCTAGCTGTTTTGTTCTTAAGGGTACACCTTGCAGTCTTTATTTGCTGTAAAACTAATGAACAAGTTAAATAAAAAGGCAGACCAACAATTTTCAGAGTCTTTCTGGCACTACCACAATATGACAATGACTTCTGATAGCAAAAGTTCAGAAGGATGGGAGCAGGCTTCATTCAAGAGTCTTTTTGTAATTTTTTTTTAAGAGTGCTGGCCCAGCATTTATGCAGTCAAGAATCAGGAAAGGAGACCGCACTATGCCTATACACCTTTTATTCACACAGACGTGTTTCGGCATTCTGCCTTCCTCAGTGTGTTCAGTTACAACAGTGAAAAAAAGTTTTTAAATACCCACACCCATTGCACCCCCACATCATTAACCAATGGCGATACAATGACAATTAGTGCCACAATTGTCTTTTTTTTTAAAAAAAATAAAAAATTCTGATAGCAAAAAACATAGCACTGTCGCGCTGTAACTAGGTTTTCTTTTATTTTGAGGTGGTTTCCTACCCCCCGCCCAGAACTTTGCACTGCATACCCCGGATGGCTGGTGGGAATACAAATTGCGTTTATCTACCCTTCATATGAATTTGGAGATGGTACTAAATTCTCTAATAATGATACCTCAAACAGTGGCAAAAGTTGCCTAGTGTCCCTTTAACTAGCTATCATATCCAAAAAAAGCTAGTTCAAGTAGTTGAATACATCTTAAAAGTGTAGCTTTGCATCACTAAACGTGAAAGTATTTATTCAGTTAATTATACCGTTCGCCTTTGCTGTACAGCAATACTAGCAGCTTAATGTATAGGATACACCGATACAGTGATGGCAAGCTCAACTGAAGAAAACACAAAATTACAGTTCACAAGAAAGAAAACCCCGTCATGAGAGGGCTGTGGATTTGGCTACACTTGATACAGAAATGTATTCCATGGTGCAGATCTACAAGACATTGTCAGAATGGTACCACTTGAGTCAATAGACCCACCCAAGTTGAATGTTTTTCTTAGCTTCTCTCCAACTGAGAGCTTTGTGATGATTTCAGATTAGATATCAGGAATAATGTTAGTGCTTGTAGTGGCCGCCTGTTGGACTATTCATTTTGAAAACTTGCCAAAAATAGCCTGTCGTTTTGCTCCATATCCCACGTAGTACAATAATTATTTTATGAACATGAAAAGGATTGTGATGGAATTGTATTAAATAATTAAAATTATTATAATTGACATCAAGCCACTTAAATATTTTCCCTCTTGCAAAAACGGAACTGGTCATACACATATAGAAGAGAACAGAATAGAATCATAGACATTGAAACAGAAGAGGATAGAATAAGGCAGAACCAAAGAAAGAGATCTCTCTCTCTGGTTCTGGAGTAAGGCATCACAAATCATAGACATGGCTGACATTGGCTACGTTCACACAGCAGCCTGAAGTGACCCAATTCCGATTTTTTCACACCTATGTGACCTGTATCCGATCTCTTTAATGAGAGTCTGAACGACACAGATCTGATTTTTTTCACAAGCGATCTGATTTTTTCACACGTGACCCAGGCCACTTGAGTATGTGGTCCTAAAACCGATACGTATCTGATCTTTTGACATGCGACTCCAGTCTGAACGGCCATGACGCATGCATCCGACCTACACGTCATCAATAAGCTAAACTACTTGTCAATTAAGCAGCCGCGATCACAACAAATGTTACCGTGTGTTATATGCGAGGTGGGTAAAGACTAGAGTTGACAAGAACAGGAGCACTTTTTTTTTAAGCAGATTTTGAGTGATTTATTAAGGGCTACACCACAGGCTCACTCCACTCATTTAGCTGATGCAAACACTAAAGATTATTTAGACTGACTGACTGAAGCTTATTTCAGGCATTTTCTAGTTTCTCGCTAGAAATAAAAAATATTTTATTCATGACGAAGATTTATTGCAACTGGGGCTGCTGCTTGCGTTCATGTTTTCCATGTTTACTTCCTGAAACACTGAACACGGTTTGTGTGTGTGACATTGTTGTGTCCTTCACAGCGCATGTGGAACACTTTTGGTGCGTTTGAAGTTCATACTGGAGATCGCATACAAGTTGCGTACATGTCACATTTTATTGGCAGTGTGAACGACCTCGCAAAAAGACTGGATCCCAAAAAAAGAACGAAATTGAGCATTTAGCCCTGCTGTGTGCACGTAGCCATTGGAATGTTGGGACACCAAACGATGACGTATATCTAGAGGTGTTCAATAAGGGATAGTGAACATTGAACAGGTATTTATTCAAATGTGTTAGAATCCTGTCCAAATGTAGTTGATTTGTTTAATGTTTAAATGGGAGTCTTACCTGGCTATCTGGTTGACGAAGGGTTTGAGTTCAGTGGGTTCGTAAGCTCGAGCAAAGGCCCAGCACACATAGCAAGCAGCGTCCCGCACATTGGAGCCAACGCTACAGGCTCCTCTCTTCTCATCATACGTCAGAGCCTTTAGGATCAGTGGGACCACTACAGGGAGACAGACAGACCACATGATTAATATTTTCAGATTGTTAACAGGACAACACACAGGGATTTTAATAACAGTAACATATTCTGCATATATTATACTGTACATTACCATGTTGTAATAAAATGCATATATAATTTCAAGAATGAGTCATATTAGCCTATCTATCATACAGGGATTATAATTATTTCGGATTTGTGCTAATCTCTGGTGCTAATTTGTGTTCACAGTAAAAGGGTTACAAACTAACTATTTCCACAGAGGTTTAAAATAATCCTCGAAATGCCAGCAAGTTCTGCAGTGTACTGAAATTTTACTGTCTGGCATTTAAAATCAGTCCCCAGAATACACGACAATTGCAGACATCAATTTGTGACATTTAGTCACATACAGTATGCAAATTGCACGTAGAGCAGATTCACCAGTTTCAGCAAAACATCGATTCATAGTTCAGAGGTTTAAAATAATCCTCGAAATGCCAGCAAGTTCTTCAGTGTATTCAAATTTTACTGTCTGCCATTTAAAATCAGTCCCCAGAATACACAACAATTGCAGACACCAATTTGGTGACATTTAGTCACATATGCAAATTGCACGTAGAACAGATTCACCAGTTTCAATAAAACATCGATTCAGAGTTCCTCAATGTGTTGCCCTCTTTTCTTTCCTTCAGGTTTCAGACAGATTTAAGATTTAGATTTGCATATGGTGACAGATGTGTATCATTAGCTTCTATGCAAATATACAGTACTGTTCACACATCCTTGCCAAAAATGAAGGCTGTGCCACCTACTGTTGACCCCACCCCTCCACCTAGTGGCCTGTTGACAGTAAGACTCCTCTGACAAAGTGACATTAAGACAAACCCACTCATGAAATGGTGCAAATATCAAACTGTAGTTGGTGTGCTGGGCTGGGCTGAGCTGAGCAATGCGCTGAGTGAGCAGTGCAAAGCAGAGCAGTGTAGGGCTAGAGTACAGTATAGTATGTGGGCCCCTGTGACACAGGCTGTGTGTTCACAGGCATGTGAAGGGTAGCTTGAGGCCTGACTAATATCAGGTGCATCAATGCTGCCTGAGGGCTCGACTGCACAGGAATAAGCCACACCCTACCCACACCCAGCAACTCAGGGTGAGAGAGAGAGAGAGAGAGAGAGAGAGAGAGAGAGAGAGAGAGAGAGAGAGAGAGAGAGAGACACATACACAAACACACACACATACACATCACACTTGCATCAGAAGTCTCAGAGAACCGAACGATCACACCAAACTGATCATCGACAAGAACTCGGGTGAAGAAGATCCTTTGCGGGAAACCAACTGGGCTCCAAGGACCAGAGCAAGAAGCTTCTCCGCTCTCGAGCCAAACTATGCTATTGGAAACGGCGTCTACCGAATTGGAGGTAAGTCTGGTTGGTCTAGTCTCGTTGTCATACACACAAACCAGATTTGCTCAAATTAAACAAAAAAGACTATGACTATTTGCTACGCTCTCCGTTTTACCGCACTGCTGTTGAATTACAGCCACACATGTAAAACTAAAGTAATGTATGAAGACAAACTGATCTAATGAAAATGGAAAACTGAAAAGCCACAATCGCACCTGTTACCTGTGATATACCCAAACTGCTGTTTCATCAGGCTTGCAGAATAAGATGGCATTTCTAAATTTTTTGCAATGTTTTGCTAAGATAGCTATGTGATATCTCTGAACCAATGTAATAACATCAGAAATTAACCTTTAATTTATTTTTTCTAAATATAATAAATAGAAACGCCATGCACATATTTTTGTTTGTTATTAAAAATGATCTAAAATGTCCAAAAGCCATTCAGCCAATTTAACAAATATAGTCCATATAAATTATTTTAAAAGTATCGAGATTTATCTTAAGCATTTTCCTGAGAAGAAAAGGAGTGGCCACCCAGCGCTACCCAGCTAAAACTTGAGTGGCAACTTCTTGCGACAGCAGGTGACGAGCAGGTTCCTCCAGGCAGGGTAGCTGTGTCAAGTCTCACAGGGCATGGCCTGAGGAGACAATCCTTTTTTGACAGCAATCGTCTAACTTCCTCTTCAGGCTACTCCAAAGACTACTTATCAGTGATTGCCTACTTGCCTTGTGTGACCTCCAACCAGCAGATCCAATATCAACCAGGCCAAATACATTGAGCCTTTTATAGATTAATAAATAAATAAATAACGAAATAAAAAAATAAATAAAAACAACTCTCTCATCTTATTTGGAAAAGTAAACCCTAGCCCCGCTAGTCAAGGCATCTTTAAATTATGATGAGTCTAGACAGACTTTCTCTGTCCCCAGAATGATGAGGTCATGATGCACAGAGCAGTGAGTGTGCAGAGGGAGTCGTACAGGTGGAGTCATGGGAAGCAGGTGTCTGATGGTTCCCACGCTGACTGCGTAGGTTTCAGTCAGGGGAGCAAGCCTCCACAGGCCCTCTCTGACTGGCTCCTTCATTGGCTTGCCTGCGCTGAGGCAGCCTCAGTGCTGCCAGTTACTCGGCTGGTGCCACAAGCCACCATGCGGGTTCACAGGAACCCGCCAGCCAACCGTAGTGAAAGGCGGGCCTTAGGACACCTGTGCAAAGACACACCTGTTTTGCATGTTTGGCAACAAGAGCCTAAATAGCGCCAAAGGCAATGATTACTGATGGAGTTTAGCCTTGGGCTGTGCTGTCAGTGAACAGCACATATACACTATGAATAAAACTTTAAGATGCAGTTATAATATTGAACCTTGATTATAAAACAGAAGTTAATACTGTTGACACTGTTAGAAGTTGACCTTGTAAACATGCATCCAACTGACCACTGATTTTTTATTGGATTCTGTTTTACTACAGCCAGGTACTTCGAAACCTGAGAAAGAGAGCCCCAAAATGGACAGCCGACAAGAACGCAAACCCAAGAAACCTCACTACATTCCTCGTCCTCCAGGCAAACCCTTTAAGTACCAGTGCTTCCAGTGTCCATTCACCTGCAATGTCAAGTCCCATCTCTTCAACCACATGAAGTACAACCTGTGCAAGAACTCCATGTCTTTGGTGTCGCAGCGGGCAGAGCACACAGGCAAGATGGCTAAAGTCCTACAGCAATGCATCCCAAAAGAGACATCCCAAAACTCCCTGGTGGAAAAGACCCCTGAGTGCAATATCAAAAGGGTTAAGCCCCAGGATGACAAACCAGATATGACACCTACGGAAGATCACAGTGGAAAGGATGAGAGGAAAACTGAGGAATTACCCAAAGTTGATCATCCAGAAGATTCCAGAATTCCTAACGAGAAGACCGTTACCGAAAAGAAGGATGAGGTAGATACCCGCATAAGCTTCTCTGCCTTCTCCCCAGTAACGCAGACGAGAGAGAAGAAAGATGTTCAAGCTTCCATCAAGGCCGACCAGCCTCCTGCTACCATCTCCCCATTTGTCCACTCCCCAATCTCTTGGACTCAAGCTCCGCCAACAGTGAAGCCTCTCCTCCCTCACCCAATCGCAGATTACCCTGCTTACGTGCTGCCAGACCGCCCTCTGCATTCCCTCTACCAGCCTTATCTACTCCCAAGCAACCATCCTTTGCCCAGCGGGACCAGTGCACCTTCTTTCCGCCCTGATGTTCTCGACCCGCGATTCTCCCCCTTCAACTCTTTGGCTCCCTCGCCTTTAGATGCCTCCAACCCAGCCATCCTGCAGCACTACCACTACAGATATGGCCAGTCCATTTACCAGACATCACCACTGCAGTACAGCCTCTACCAGCCCCCTGAGCTCTCTGCTTCATTGCAGACACCGCGTTACATTCCGCTGGAGATGTACGGCCATGGCTATGAACTGAGAAACTACAGGAGCTACATACCTCCCAGTCCTCCAAATGACTCGTTTGCAACCAAGCGTGATGAGGGGCAGAGCAGTCAGGAGCAGCAGGACAAAACTACGAGGCAGAGCCCCAGGACGGGCTGTGCAGCCTCTGGTTCTCCAGATCGGCCCAACAACGGCACACACAGCCAGGCGGAGTCGTCGACAGAGGACCAACACAATGCCAAGCCAAACTTGTCTTTGTTGCAGTCGAAGCCAGATGCCAGTCCATCCTCCAGAGTGGTCACATCCATACCAATGCCACCTCAGACTTCACTCAAGCAGAGAATACTGCAGCGGCAAGAGGGGTAAGTGGCATTATTGGACAATTATAAAAAAGCAACTAATTAAGACTCTGGTCTGATGTCACAGTGTCTAATTTTTACTTGTCTTTGATTCCACAGGATACAGACACAAGCTAGTAAGGTCTGCAGTGGTTCACAGAGTCAACAAAAAGCTGACGATGAAATGGATCAGGAACAGATTCCTCTTGACCTCTCAAAGAGAGACCAGGTCAAGCCCAGCCATACTGAAGGCACCAACACCGCTGACAATGAAATGCCTCTAAACCTCTGCATCAAAACACAGCCCAGCAGCCCTGCACCCAACGCCAAAACAACACACACTCCAGTGTCAAACACTTCTCTCCCGTCTTCACCCACCTCAGGATCAATAACTCAGTGCCATCATTCTGACAAGGAACAAAGTGACCAGAGACAGACTGCAGCCTTTGCTCTCTGCCAACTGGCTTGTTCCAGCTCCCAAAGTGCGAATGGCAGCACTGCCCGTAGCGGCGACGAAAGTCCAGAAGGTCCAACGCCGTCGGCTTCAGATCCAACAGATGAGCCGTCCCAAACCGCTAAAACCAGGCTCAGCATTAAGAGAACCAATCAGGCCCAGGATGAAGCTATGGGCGATAGCAAGAGCGAAGCTCAAAAAAGGACTGGCAAAAAGATGAGCGGCAAACAGCCAAGCCATGTACCCAAGAAAAGGTATCGCTGCAGTTAATTCAACAGACTTGAAAGTCTGTTGTATTTTATGTATATTGTATACTGTTGTATTAGCCTTTTGTATTTTATGTATATTGTATTAGTATGTATATATTAAGGAGCCTTGGACAGCTTCTTGTAATTGTATGTGTAATGTATTGGCATGTATATATTCAACATAAATTCAGCAATCAACTGGAAATGCCAACCTACTTCTTTTTTTAACAGCATTTTCCTATGTTGTTGATATAATGTATTTTATAAGAGACCAAACCAGTGTATTTTGACAGGGTGATGGTATGTGATGTATTCAGTGCTGCTTAAAATTTCTTTGCTTTGATAAAGAAAATATTTTTAATGAACTATTTTGTCTGATTCATTTACATTCAAAAGACCAATAATAAAAGAAGATTGAATACTGCAACAAGAATGACATAATATAGCAGTTGAAACATAAATAATAAAACATAATACTGCATGTGGAATGAACAACTCTGCTATTTTAATCAAGTTTCCTGAGAGCAATGGAAGAATGTGTTGGAAGAATGTGAGTGTTGACATACATACCGTCAGGTAGACGAGAGGGCAGCAGCAGCCCTCTCCTGCCTAGTTCTGCAAGAGCGAGACAGCCGCCATGCCATGCATTATCGGTTTCCTGGAAACTGTAAAGACACACCACATTTAAGTAACCTGTGAGGTGATCTGTGACTCAATTCTCCACGCCATGCATTTTAACTGAGAAAGGAGCACGACAGAGAACAACAAAAACAACACTACCAACTAATGTGGCAGAAAATCTCTTACCTGAAACAGTCCAGAACTGAACCGACAACTTCGTCGGCTAACTCTTTTGGCAGTCTGCCTGTTACTCTTCCAATTCTGAGGAACAGACATACAGTAGAAGAATCTTACTTAGCTTCCCTGATTACACTTGACTGATTATGATAAATCACAGACATGTTACATAGCTTTACCCTTTGGCAGCAGACCAGCGAACAATGGTTTCCTTGTCTTTCAGCCCAACAAGTAGCCGTTCTGAAAACATGTGGAAAGAATGCTTTGTTAAAACTGCAGAACAGAGGTGAAAGGCTACTGTGTACAACTTGCAAAGCCATCTGATTGACAGGAAACTAGAGGTCGATATTCACCAATCACATTCTCCACCTCTTCAGGAATGTCGTAGTCCTCATCTTGTGATGACTCCTGATCCGGGGAAGAAGTTATCATCGGTTTGGAGGCAGCAGACTGGGACAGATTATGTGCTAAAGAGCGACTACCGCGTTGATACCTGAGGAGAATCAAACAATCAATAAATTTCTTCACATCAAAACAGTACAGTCCAACACATCATACATTAGTGAAAAGTGTAAAACATGTAGATGGATTACACCATCACACATAATCCATGTTGATGACAACCAGGATGCATGAATTTACTCATTCAGCATCTCCATATCATGCGTTGGCCTGCTTAAAGGTCATGTCAATACATGTCAGGGCAGAACAATGAATTTTCCCCCAATTCCATAAGCTTCTAACAGTTGTAGAAATCTACAATAGTCCAAGAATATTAAGGAAAAATGCAGAAGCTTTTCTCATCATCCCCTCACCTCCACTTAGCCACACGGGGCTTGAGGAAGGTCAGGCCCAGCCTTTGCACCAGCTTCACGCCTAGCTTCCTCAGCATAGCCTGGTTACTCTCTGCCAGCTGCTTCTGGTCCAGGCACTGGAGCACTGTTGGAGCTGAGGGCAGACACGGAGCAGGGTTTTAACATTGTAACACTGACACCCCAAACTACCCTCTATACATTCAGCATTTCTGTTCATTCAAAACTATTTTTACTATGGCTTTGGCTAGTGAATTATGACATTTTTGCATGATCACAGAAATGTCATGAACGTAAAACATGCCCTCCTTCATAAATCTTGAACTGTTAAATATAAAGGTCATAAAGGTCATGGGATTATAAAATTGCATCTAAGCGTATATTTTTAATGAATTTAAGTTGGATACATTCTATTTGAACATCAGAAAACTAGGTACAATACTCCATTCATCCATTGTATCAGCTTTTAGAGTAGGAGGATGCACTAACCATGCTGGAGAAAGTCATCTCTCTTTCCATGTTTGAATAACTGGGCCTAGAGAAAAATACAGAGACCATGATGAGATTCTGCAAAACTCCAGAACTCAAATTCCCTGAATCTACTGTATACCTGCCTCCTCCACCCTACAGTGCGTGGCTGCAACAGTTTTCAGATGACATTGATGAGATGTTATCAAACTATTAGTGAGTCAGAATCATTCACTGCTCAGACATCTTGAATTTTTTGAAGAAAAAAAAACCCCAAACAAACAAATAAAAACAAAACATGACCTTTAAAAACAAAAAATTCTGCTGGGTACACACTCATGACATTTAATAATATGCAGAGCTTTGAGCTGAACGCCATTTCAGCACCTGGGGCTTTCTATCAAAGCACAGAGCCAGTTTCAAAGGCTGCGGGCAGCAA
This sequence comes from Sardinella longiceps, assembly GCA_027497455.2. Lineage (NCBI taxonomy): Eukaryota > Metazoa > Chordata > Actinopteri > Clupeiformes > Clupeidae > Sardinella > Sardinella longiceps. The sequence goes on along the minus strand of JAODXP020000015.1, from coordinate 31,962,411 downwards.
AAGTGATTAACAAAAGACGCATCGAGTGCTCCTGGGCATTCCAAACATGTAAAGCGAGTTTTTAGAGCATGAGAAGCCAATAATCCTTTTGAAATACAACTAGGTGTATCATAACAAGTCTGACCCTGACTAAGATAGCTATTTCACTAAAATGACAGAACTGGGAGTGGATTCTTGTGAAAACGATCTCTGTTGAACACAAGGAAATGTTCTCAATACAGTATAACATTTCTTGACTTTAAAGCTACAATAAGGAGGTGAGCAAGGGGATTAGATGTGTAAACAGCACTCAAATGTTCTTGACACTGCTACTGTACAACATGCTAATCGATGCTTGATGGTAATACAGTGAGTCATCCACACTGTATACATCTTCTTTTCTTTTATGATGTTTCCTATCCTCCTCCCAGAACTGCACAGTGCAAATCTTGGATGGCTACTTGGAGTAACTTGTGCTTATTCAATTTTCATATGACTGCACGGCATCCAAACTAATTTGGAGCCGAAAACAAATGGTCCAACATTACTATACCTGAAAGGATAGCGTGCCTGAAATATCAGCACACATGCATACATCATACATCTTACACTTTACTTGCTTTCACTGCTATTAAACCACCCATAATCCGTGGGACTACTAATGACATGCATTGCATTTCCACGCACCCCATTGTGTAAGTGTGTACCCGTTGTTTTTCATGTCTGCTAAAGTAACAGTCGTGAAACGTATACCAGAGGAGGGTTTGTTCAAAATTTAACAGTGGGTTTACCAGAGCCTGCAGAGCACCATCCAGAATAATGGTACCCTCCATGGTGAGGTCACTGGCCTGGGAAATGGTTGTGAGGCTCCAGTCGAGGAAATCTCCCAGCCTTTTCTGCTTCACATCAGGGCGCGTCACAAACCTTCACAAACATATTCAAAGCTCATCAGTGAACAGACACTAACTGCGACTTCTCTCACAGGTATAACAGTCCTTAAGACAATCAAAAGACAAGAGTGCCCTCTTCTGGAAGTTGAAATGCATAACATTTCTAATTTGCATTCAAAGGACTGCAAAGAACAACCTCAGAGACAGATCTGAGGTTGTAATGCACTTACTTTGACACAAGCACTGATGCAGCATCCCTGGATTTGTCGCTGACTGTTAGGTAAGACTGCAAAGCACATATCACATAGCACATACGCATCAAATCAAATTCAATTATTTTATCAGAACAAAATTTAGATCAACTTGTGGAACAAGCTTTATGCAGAAAAAACAATGGGAGTTACTTTTAAGAGAATTATATTACCTTGGCAACAGCAAGGATGCGGTCCATGATGGGCTCTCTGACATGTGCAGGGTCAGAGTTCAGATGACCATCCAGACGAGAAAGGTCAAAGGGAATGAGACAGGTCATGGAGAGCCACAGAAGAAGCATGTAGCGGGTCTCCCAGGTCTGTAAATGAAAGTGCAGGGAGCGTAACCAAATGGGAATAATCACAATCCAGGTGTATTCATAAAATAATGTATGTAAGACAGTCAGAGTTCTTGGCTACATGTGAAGACTTTCCACAGCCATAAGTTAAACTTCGTCTGTATGTTAGGCACATCTTTTGGCACTGCCAACCATGCTAGAGTATAGATTCTCTGCCCGGCCTGGCTCGAGCTGACATTTGCCGTCACTCTCTCGGTCTCCGTCAGGCGGGGCTCGTGATCAATCGTTCCATAACTAGGCGTATGCTTTATAATATTTTTCGATTTTATTTAGTTAGCCTATGATTCTATATTGCTATATGCTATATATGGCCCAGTAACACAGTAAAAATGTATTTATCTAAGCCTAAGGTGATTAATACATAAGAAATGTATGTTTGGACAGCTCTGCGCACACGTAAGCAGCACCTGCTGTCTGCTACGCTCTGTCGGCAACATCAGACCTAAAACGTAATAGAAAGCTTCTAATGTGACGGGAAAAAAGTAATTTAAATGAACCCAGTCCAGTAGAAAAGGATACAGAAACATCAAGTTTGTTTGTCGACAGTAAAATCATGTTGCTTCTTTCGTGTGCGTTTTTTTGCGTTTTTGTCAAACACAACACATTGTAACCTACATCTATTTGCCAAAAATCTTCTAGTTATGTTTTTCTTGTGGATTTAAGCCTACATGCCATAGTCTAATGAATGAATGAGTATCTCAGCAAATGAATGAAACCGTGTCTTATTGCACAGAGCTGTGTATGAACGGTGCACAGAGCGGTATGGCCGAGGACCAGTGTAGAAATTATATGTTGCCTAAATAAATTTCACAGCAGACAGATGTAAGTTGATTATAACAACATGTTAACTTTGAATCTTCAGCGATGTCTTTGTAAAAGAAACTTTTGATGAGTAGTCTTTCATTTCCCCCGCTTCTCCCCTATGACATGCTGCTAGTGTATGACAACAAAAAAAAGACATGGACCTCAATACAGACACATGAGGTCTTGTCGACAGGCTTCAATAATATCATACTAAACAAAGAACCCACAGTTGTTGTTGAACACGCAGTTACAAAAGTAGGCCATTATCAGGCCTTAACAGGCCAGGCTTAGGCAGAAAACGCTCTGTCTTTGGTAACTGGGCCCGATCTAAGCTCTAAACCATGCACACACAGCAAGCTGGATTATTCGCAGTTGTAGTGATGCCAGAACAAACTACCACTAGCTACGAGACCAAGGGTATCCCTCTGTCTTCAACAATTACTTGAAGGTAAACTTCCAGAAAGTTTAACTAACTTGCCATAGGCCTACTTCAATCCTCACCTGAAGCAAAGCCCTATGTGGTGGTTGTACTGTAGGTCACACTGAATAAAATTTTCAGTGAAATTAAGAAAAGTAAATGTAATTTTTTTTAATAATAATAATGATAATTGATTACATTTCTATAGCGCTTTTCTACCCTTAGGTACTCAAAGCGCTCACAGTAGAAGGGGGACCTCACTAACCACCACCAATGTGTAGCACCCACCTGGGTGATGCACGGCAGCCATTATGCCCCAGAACGCTCACCACACACCAGCTAGAGGTGGAGAGTGAGGGAAGGGATGAATGAGCCAATTACAGTGGGGGGATGATTAGGGGGCCTGATTGAATGAGCCAGGTTGGGACTTTAGCCAGGACACCGGGAAACTCCCTACTCTTTTGCGAGAAGTGTCATGGGATCTTTAATGACCACTGAGAGTCAGGACCTCGGTTTAACGTCTCATCCGAAAGACGGCCTCTCCTACAGTACAGCGTCCCCATCACTGTACTGGGGCATTGGGATTGATCTTAGGTCCAGAGGGAAGAGAGCCACCTACTGGCCACCCACCAACACCACTTCCAGCAGCTACCCAGTTTTCCCCAGAGGTCTCCCATCCAGGTACTAACCAAGCCCACACCTGCTTAGCTTCAGCTATTCAGCTGAGACAGGGTACTATTGGTCTGGCTGCTGCAGGGGCAAGGGCCATCCTGAAAAGTATGGGAAGTATGTGCACGAGGATTCTAGAAAGTATCTGCACTCACCTCTGGGTCTTTAGGGTCTTGTCTAGATATCAAATCCAACACAGGTTGAACATCCGCCACCTCATGTGGCAAGAGCTGCATGAAGATCTTGTACCCTCTGACCTGAACAATAAATATAACAAAGGCATAGTGGCATTTTTTAGAAATGTCATATTAGTAAACAAAAGCACTCAGAACGTGAGCAAGCATAGAGTCATTTAAAGGAGAACTTTAGACTGTGCAGCATGCTGTATCAAGCTAATCAATGGGGTCAGGTTAAGTTAACTTCAAGTTTAACTTGTCTCCATTATTCAGTCTATCTTGTATCAAATTCCCTCATTCTATTTCTTACTGATATCACTTGGTGACATCAAAAATACATGAGTTTTTGCCAATATTATAGATGTGACAAAGGATAAACTCTGCGTGGAATTGTGCATTCATAATGAAGTTACAGGACTGTCAAATGATAATGCTGCAATTACCTTGGAGATGATGTAAAGAAATTTAAATCCTAGATGAACCAGCAAAGGTGTAGACTTCTCACACCGGATATGTTCTAGCAACATGTTCACCATCCATTCTGGGGTAGAAAGGCAATGTCAGATATAATCAGAATAATTCAGTGCCAGAGAGAAATTACATGACAAATAGTAATAATGCCAGTCCAGAAACTAGCTGCAAGATGGGAGCTGCAAGCAAGGCAAAGGTTGATACCCAAGTGTGGATCCAGAAGATGAGGCTGCTCTTGGTATCCATCCATTATGACTGGAACACAATACAACAGTCAATTTTGCATCATAAAACTCACAAATGCATAGTCTTTCTGCCTACATTGCGTTCATTTTGTATGCAAGAAAACTTGATTTTCACTTTGAAATGGTTTTAAGAAAGGACAGAGCAATACACTCACCTATAAATCTTTCCATTACACATTCAGTTCTGGCAATATCTTCATGAACTTCAGGCAAACTCGCAATTAAGGACCGCACCTCGGAACTGTCGCTGAAGCCATCAAGAACACAAGTCTTTGCGATAACGTCGGATTCCCCAACTTCATTCTCCCCATTACCAGATCCTGCCTCTGTCAGCGCCATCGCAGTATTCTATGATCTTTTCAACTTATATACAAGTAATTCTAGTTGTCAGAGACAAGTAGGGGTACACCCAATAAAAGGAGTAAATATATCCACTATCGCTGTAAGTTAATTATTTGTCCTCGTGGAAAGGACAGCAACCAGATACCCAAATGATAACGTGATGGGTGTGACACATCTAATGCTATGTCAGATGTCTAGCTGGTCTAGCGCATTTACCATTACACTGCTCAACTGCATACAATCTGAAAAAACACTCATGCACACACTCTCCGTGATCTTTACGATTAATTCAACGGATCACAAACTGTATGAACGCACGGAATTATCACGTACTGACATTACTGCTTTCTACTTCTTTTTGTTGTTCATCTCATGATGCGTAGCTCGGGAGTTTGAACTTTGGACACCGGTCGATAACTTCCGGTTCATAAAAGTCTTTCAAATTAAAAGCTCTTGTAGTTTCCGAAAATGGCCAAAAGTCCTTCTTGTAGGCTACTAACAAAGTCCTTCTTGTATTACTCTAATACTGAGAAAACAGTGTGTGGTGTGCAGTACAATACAAATAGTAGCTACAGGAGTAGTGTTGGAGGCCTATTCCTATTCTGCTGCTTGCATACCATGATGAACACTGTGGAGCTCGAACTGCTGAGCCAGTCAAGTGGAGCAGCACCTGTAGCTATTATTTAATTGATGAAGACTGGACAGTAGTGCGTGCTGTACTGTACTGTGTAGGCCTACTGGAGCAAATGCAGTACATAGGAAAGCAGTATGCCTTTTCGGAAACAGCAACAATCTCTGGCAAGACACTGATGGCTTTTTCACTAGTCACTATGATACAAAAATATTGTGAGAAAATTAACTTTTACTATTGGTCTACATTACATTTAGCCTGCAGCTCTTTTCTTGGTGACCGAGTCTGACCTGGCTCAACACACATGTCACTGATGTCACACAAGCTAGAAAAATAAAATACTATATATAAAACCACTACTGAAACAAGATAAAAACAATACAATGAAGTGTGGTTAAGAGTGCAGTTAATAAAATGTATGACAAAGAAAAATGTTATCAGAACACTTTATTTGGTTAAATGGTCACACTATTTGTGGTTCATCCCATTAGACATACCATGACAGGTTATGGGTGTATCTACACCCTGATTGATTAGCTGATCTATTCATTCAAACAAAAAGGTGGTGCGCACATCCAAAATGTAGGTGCAGGACAAAAAGGTCAAAGCATAAAAATAAAATTGAATGTCCGCACACTAGCTCCCGTTCAGCTTCTTTTTATTTTAAGTGAACGTTTTCGAGCTTTCCGCTCTTCATCAGACATCAAGTCGAAAGCTTGAAAACGTTCGCTTAAAATAAAAAGAAGCTAAACGGGAGCTAGTGTGCTGATCTATTTATTGCAATATCTTTCTTCAACTTAATTGTTAAAATAATGTACAATCCATGTATCCACTATATATTTTAGTTTTGTCTGTTTCTAGGTCATGCCTTACAGCCAATTACTGTGTAATACTCTTATGACACACATATGTCTACTTTCATTACTGTAACCATCCAGTACTTCATCAACATCAACCCTTTCAAACAGGGCAAATGGAATGTTAGTAAAAATATAAATATTATACATCACAAATAGCTTTTGTTGTACTTACTTAACTTTTTCTTAAGTACATTTGTTTTTATGGGACTGCGTATTAATTATTATACAGCTTTCTAGAATGCTGCAGGAGAGTCCATTCACTTTGAATGGACCTTCTCAACGTTCGCAGGTCATGTTTATGTGAAGTTTTCACTCGCTTTGGCAAATAGCCGCATAATAAGTGGGATAACATGCTGTGAGGCAGTCATTATCGTTGAGTAATGACCGCTTTGTCGAATCTTATCCTTTAAACAGTTGTTAGTGTGTTGTGATATTGTTAAAGTGCAAATCCTCTGCAGAAGTGCTCAGGAATGGGTTAGGGCCTCATATCCTATTTTTATGTTTACTTTACCAGATCCTTCATGATGCGAATGGAGGAACCTCTGTATCCTCCCCCAAAGTGATTCCAGTGGTTTAAATAATGGAAGAGCTGATAGAGTTGCTGCCGTTTCTCAAAGCCAGGCGTCTTGGGAATCTTGCCATGGTATGCAGAGTAGAAAGACTTATTGAAACCACCAAACATACCAGCAATGCCCAGCTCATATTCAGAGTGTCCATAAAAGGATGCAGGGTCAAAGATGATTGGGCCTTCAGAGCATTCAGCAATGTTGCCCCCCCACAAATCACCATGTAAAAGCGCCGGAACAACCGTCACATCAGCAAACAGCTGGGAAATCTTGAGCTGTACAGAAAGAATTGGGCACAAGAGACCACAAAACATATCAAATCGCTTGCACTGAATTGAATAGGAGCAATCGACTAACAGCCTCTGATTTGTTCTTGATGTACCTGTAGCTGAGACCACAGCTCTCTGGCCTCTCGGTCACCGGAGCTCTTCTCCACTAAGCTGAGCTGTTGGCCGAGCTTCTGCTGAGCATAGAATGCCACCCAGTCTTCTTGCCAGTCATTATTCTGAAAGTGATAAACAAAGAATCTGATGTAACACAACCTTGTGTTGGTGTTATTACTTAACCAGTGGTTAGATCTGTCCTAAGCCAGGAATAAAATGAGAATATTGTACAATATTGTCCGCGTCATTATGTTATTATGTCTAACTACTGCAACTGACCTGTGGAAGGTATCCACAGCAGGTTGGAACATCAAACCCAAATTTATCAATAGCAGGCACGTCAGACTGGCCAGATCCTTTCCCTGCATGTACATGAGCATGAGTACTGAATAAATACAAGGCATGACTCAACAACACCACCCCTCCCTCTCCCCCAAAAAGGTGGTTCTAACTGCACTACCATAGAAGAACAATGTAGCAATAGCACAGATTGTCCAGCAGATGGCTCCCTATAACTTTTATTAAGAGCTCACAGTATGTTACCAATAGTTTGCTCCTCTTTGCTCTGTCTCTCTCTCTGCTTTTGGTTATGAAGATGCAAGTCGGCCAACTGTTCCCCCAGCTGGGTCGAGAACCTGCGTAAGTAGCCAAATATATATGCACACGTCAGGTCACACTTCATCCACTTGGGGAATTTAAAATGGGCCAGAAAAAAAAAGAAAAAAGAAAAACATGACTGCACAACAGGATGAGCATTCATTTTTAAGTGACTGATGAAAAGCTACATGGCTTATAAGCAGTGTCTAGTATTGTGTTATGATATCATCTAGTCTTTCTACAGTAGGCTTACCCGAGGTAAGCATTTGCAGAAGCCTACAGAATTAGCCTACAAACCGACATGGTTACGTAGCAATACAATAGGCCTACTCTCTGATGACTATGAGGTGAATTGCTATTATTAAAATAGCATGTTAACTATTTAGCATAACAATGTATCTATGCACTAAAATGAAAGGGGTGTAGCCTTTTACAGTATAATTTTCAGTAGTGATGATGGTTTTGCAGGATATGATGACATACTTGTTCAGTCCTCTCATATCCACATGCTCCATGACAAAAGCAGATCCCCCTCGTTCTAGATCAATGACCTTCACAGGTTTAGGAACTTTCACAGTTCTTGTTTGAAGTATGGCCTCCAAGCTTGCCATCTCCCCAACAAACATTCGTTTGGCCTATGAAGATAGAAGAATGAATGGGGTGGGTGGGGGTGAGGGGTGGGGCAGGAGTTTCACAAAACAGCCTACACAATAACAAATATGTCATGACGCATCATGGTGCATAAGAACAGTTTATAAAGCTACCAGTAGCACGCAGCATTTGGTTTAGTGAGTTTGTTTAGTCAGCAAGATGCCATCATGTGCAAGTTGAAATGTTGCACTGTCTGTGATGCAGGCTACAAGTAGGGAACTTAACAGCCAGTATGAGTACACAGTTTAAATCTGAAATCTACGTGCAAGGCATACAGTAAAACACGCTTAGCTGATGACAACCTCGCTTTTGTGGTTTATCTTCACAAAGACTCTCCCGTTGTCAGTGTCGTAACTCAGGCCCTCGCTGATGCATCCACCCCCCGAGTGACCAGTGGATTTCAACACAGACGTTCCCAGCTCCTTTTTCAATTGAGCTTCCATTGTCGTTTTTGCGTTTAAGTCACATTAAACACTTCACTGTCTCCAAAGTGACTGACAGGCAGACAAACGGCGTGAACCAAAGTCCCCACAACATGAACTCCAGTAGTTTTGATTCCGGGTGGCGTAGGTTTTGTTTAACCAATAGAAACACTAAACTTTGACTGGCACGTGATTCAAGCAATCCGCATTGGTGAGGCTCCTCCCAAAGCATCATCGTCGTGGTAACAACATTAGCTTCAAAGGCTAATTTGTAGGAATTTTAGCGGCATCTAAAATGTCAATATGTTGTTTATAACATGATGTAAATAGGCAGAATGTGTCTGTTGCTCGGTTCGACCGGTGTTGGTAAAACTCTTTTGATGAAGCGTTTGCAAAATATCCTTTGATTACATCTGAAATTGCACTGGTTAGAGATTAGCTAATTGCATGCATTATCAAGTATTTGGGTCCTTAACTTTATCAACAGCTTACACAGCGGGACCAGCCGGCTGATTTGGGTGAACCTCCAGTAACACTTCCAACTGTAAGTGAGATTTCAGAGTCATTTAGGCTACAGTAGTTCTTTGGTAGCCTACTGTTGTCGGAGAGTTGAATTTCGAATTAAATTGAACGATTACTTTTTCATTGAATCACCCCAGCCCACATATCATAGCAGTAGGCTACTGGCTTTTGTTGTTGAATGACACACACAAAAACATTCTTCTTGGTGTAACCTACGTCTATTCCAATCTAGGTTGGGACTAATCTTACCGACTTGAACCTGAAAAAGAAGAGGATAACCGTGCGAGAGTTGGGAGGCTGCATGGGCCCCATATGGCATAGCTTTTATGCAGACTGCTCCTCTCTTATTGTGCGTCAGGCCGATCTTACCTCTTTTTGTGTGGTTGTCAATATATAAGTCGGTGTAACAACAGTTTGTGCACATAGTAAAGAAATCTGCCTTTATTGCACATGGTTGTTACATGGCATACATACATATATGGCACCTTCTTATTATGCAATATTTCTGATTTCAGTTTGTGGTGGATTCGGCCAACATCACACAGATAGCCTCCTCCTGCATCCAGTTGTTGTCCGTCCTCTCAGCCGAACCTCTTCATGATGCTTCTGTACTTGTGCTCTTCAACAAAAGGTAAATTTCCCATGTCTGGACCCTTTTAGACAGTTTCCATAAAAGAAAAAAAAACACACTCACACACTGAGGTTTAAGGGTCTCTTCAGGATCAGTTTAAACTGGTCATCATAAGATTATAAGGCACATCTGCCACACAATTCAAGTTTATTTATCATCTGTGCTCTTTTTTCAGGGATATTCCCTGCACTATGACCCTGATGGAGATGAAATCGCTGTTCAGAATGGATGACATCATTGCTACCGCCCCTCAACCAATCACCACACTGGAGGTGAGCGCACGCTCTGGCCAAGGACTCAAGGAGGTGCTGAGTTGGTTAGAAAGCCTAACAGGGACCTGAAGATATAAGGAATAGGCCTACACCATGAACTGTTCTGGAGTACAGCTCCAATATGGAAGCCCACAGACTGTTAAAGGAAGCCCAGTACATTGGATGGGATGTACGCCATGCAGTGGAAACACAGGATATCAGTTTCACTTTTTTTCTAGTGCAAGGTTGGCAGAGGCAGTTCCCATACTGAGTTGCTTTAGTAAAGACAGTCTAATTAAGGATCTTGTCTCAAAGAAAACTAAAGTCTTTGATTAAACAAATCCTGTTCTTTTTTTTTAAACCACCAGCAATGTATGATATTACTGTAGAATGTAAAGCAGAACTTAAGACGGGCATGATTTCAAAGTCACTGTTGAGTCAAGAGAACCAAGGGGAAAGAAAAAACACTGGAATAAAGAACTGCAAGTGCTGCAAGTTGAGTTGTTAACTGCATCCTTATATTTCAAGAGCAATATTTCATAAAGCAACACATTCTCACTTTTCTTACATTCCGTTAGCATGATGGTTCTGCAGTAGCTTCATTCCCTGAAAAGTCAGTGTTCATACTTTGTCATTCCCCACACCTCCTCTCCCAGCAACACACACACACACACACACACACACACACACACACACACACACACACACACACACACTCAGAAATCAGTCCCTCTCTCCTCTAGCAATTCTTCTGCATTACCCATGTTGCTTTTATTCAACTACTGGGGCTTATTATCTAAATGGGGTTTTTGGCTCATCTCCCTGTTCTCAGATGCTAGTTATCCCTAGGGTGTAACTGGAGAAATGGCCCAGTCTGCATACTGCAGCTAATCCACTGGTATTCTGACTGAGATAGAGGTGTGACTTTGTCTAAAGTGGAATAAGCAAAGACACGTGGGGTGTGTGTACATTCAGCACTGGATCAGCACAGCACAGTGCATGGGAATGTGAATCAGCTGAAGCAGAGTGTGTGTGTGTGTGTGTGTGTGCGTGTGTAAGAGAGAGAGAGAGACAGAGCGTGAGTGTAAATGCTGTTGTGGCATCAAAGGAAGTATTAAAAATATCTTGCAAGAAAACAGCTTCATTAGGAGTTCGATCCAACGACAACTAACGTTGTCTTACTCTATGTTTGTGCATCTGAGTAGTGTTCATTTTCGTCTCCATGCCTTCCTTTGCCGCGGTGCTTGCCGCGCACAAACCACCCAGGCTGACAAGTGATACCAGGTAATAGCAAAGTATGTGAAGGTAGTTAAGCCCATATAAAACTCAAGGTTATTAAACAGAGCGGTCAGTGCTGACTTAAGTTCCAGTTGAGTCTACAGGTCTATCAACATTTAGAAAAACAAAAATAAAACAGAAAAAAAATGTTTTATCCGTCACCCTCCTCCCCCTCCCTTCCTTCCCCATGAGGGCCAACCGAGCATCAAGGAAATCATAAACTACAACATCTTTCCCTTTGTAAGGGCTGTGAGAGGGTCTCAGAGGAAAGGGTTCTGGTTTTGTTGGTCCGCTCCAGGTGGTCCGAGCATGGAGACGGAGGAGAGGGGCAGCAGTGGCTGGGGCAGGTTGCCGGGCAGGTCCAAGGGTCTGGTGGCGGCAGCAGCAGCAGCGGCGGGCTGGGTGAGAGAGGAGGGCAACGAGGAGGGCTGCGGGTTGGAGGGCAGGGGCAGCGAGGCACTGTAGGGCAGCGAGCCTGACTGGGGCACCGGGGAGGTGGAGATGGGTCGCATCTCATTGAGGGTGAGGCGCGGTTGCTCGCTTTGGAATGGATTTGAGGGAGCTGGGGTGCTTGGCCCTGGAAAAACAGGTGGGGAAGATTGTGTCAAATACTAGTTGTACCACTACCAAACAGAGAAAAAGTACATTGTACATAGCATAGTATTATCATTCATTCTAAACCATGTACAATCAGTAATTCAATATTACACGGCTATAAATGTATACATATAGAATTGGAATGTATTTTTACACAGAAATGTATCTTTATACATCTATTACATCATCACTATATACTGTACCTGTAAAGTTCCTTGTGTCCTCACCTGTGAGGAATGGGTTCAGGGTTTTAGGGGTAGGATTGATGGGGATCAGAGAATCCAGGTTGACGAGTGATGCGGCTGCCGGCCCCAAGAAAGCCTCAGGCGTGCGGCAAGCTCGGGGGTTTGGATCGGCCAGGCTCTCTCCCAGGCGAGACATGTCAAAGGGCTCAGGACTGCCCCCTCCGTGTCCGTTCATGCTCACTTGACCACCATCCATGGCCTCATCAAAGAGGTCTCCATCTATTAATTAGACAAGAACCTTGTTATGTCATTACATGAACTTCTAGGAATTCTACATTTGTCTGAGATATCAAACTGGGGTGTTTCCTAAAAGCAGAGTTGCTAAGTTAGTTTGCAATTCGTTTGTTGGCAATGCATATTGTATTACAACTAGTGCTGTCAAACGATTAAATTTTGCAATGATTAATCGTGATTTTGCCAGCACTAATTACAACCAATAAAGTAGCTAATCTAGTTAATCCAAGCAAATCTAAACACAACATACATCAAATAACATATGAAAAGGTCATTCTACTGTAACATCCAAACGTAAAAAATGCCTCCAATGTGTTTGCAAGCTGGTAAGTGTAACTAAAAGGGAGCTGTGCTGACATAGCTGCTGAGAACAAGAGCGGTGTACCTGAGGGACTGCCAGCACGGGGGGAGGAGGGCTTGAGCATGCCGGGAGGCCTTTGGCTTTCTGCAGGAGCTGTAAAAAGATCCACTCCTGCGGAGCCTGCAGAAAAAAAACACACTGCCTCATTATGTGGGCTAAAAAAGAGCCACTACAAACACGAGGGGTATGAGCCCAGGGGTGAAGCACTATGTGGTGTATAACTGTCTCAAAGTCCTTTTGATGGCAATCTAACTTTCAATAGAAAGAATAATACACCATGTGCACAGGTATCAAAGGCTTATTTAGGTAAAAAAGAGCCTTGCAACTTTGCACACCAAACTAAGTCAAGCAATGGCCTTTGAATGAAACTATGTTTATTTCTTTGTCAGTTACGATGGCCCTTTGGAGATTATCAGTCCCTATCCTTTGGCTAATAAACAAATGCACCTGCACTGCTTGAACTTATGACAGTATACAATTTTTTTTTACTATAGGGGGAGCTAGTGACAAATTAACCCTACAGAGTTTTTTATACAAATTTTGACTGAAGGATAAAAACAAAGTGTTTTTGTTTAACTATTTTAGATAACCATCACTTTTCTTAATGATTAAAGGTAAGGCACATGAATATGAGGCACATCATAGGAAACAAATTGGCACCTTTATGGGCAGGGGATGACCACATCTGGCCAGCGAGGCCGGACCTAGGAGCATCCCAAGGATCAGCGGGGCCCGATCTGTGATCCCAAGACTGCTGCGGTCGACTGGCGGAGGCTGACGGCCCCAACCAGGAGCCACTCGCGCCTCTCGAGCTGGCCTCTGCTGGGACAGAGTTTGGACGGGCGTAAGGAAACTTTAAACCACAGGGGTATGCAGTGAGCTCTGCCTGAGCTCAACAGAGGAGAAGACACTGCCTTCTAGACACCAAATTAAATACACGTTGTGTGTCCAAACAAACACACTGCTTAGCAACAGACTGTCATCAACGGCAAACACAGCTTCCACTGAGAACTTTTTGTGGGGAAGTAATGGGAACGCAAGTGGTGGTGATTCAGTGAGTTGATATGAAGCTGAATGAATGCAGTTGAGAGTGTGTGTGATGGCATGTGTGTGTGTGTGTGGGGTGTTATGCAATGATGTGGACTTAGCTTCGCCTTACCCAGAGAGTCCCAGGGGTCGGCTCTCAGGGGCCCTGCAGGCGTGGCGTGGACATCACCAGATGCTAAATCCCAGGAGCGGGCACCCGAGGGCTCCACAGGGGCTGGGGCAAAAATATCTACAAGATCCATCATGGCAGACTGCCCAGGGATAGAGACAGCGAGACAGCGAGAGAGAGAGAGAGAGAAAGGAGCAAAAAGTTTCAAATGCAGGTGGTCAACCTTGAATCAGTCAGTTGTGTCTGAGACTGTGTGTACTAGCCAAAGGTTATCTGGTGCATGAAATGCATCGAGTTCTAGGATATGTATCCATAACAAACACTCTGAACAAACTATATGGTCACCCTGTGTTCCTAGTAACAGTTTGTTGTTCGACAGTTATATGTATGTTTTATTACCTCGTGACTACTAGGTGGGTAACTACACTGCAAGATAAAGTAGAAACCATCATGGAAGTGACAAAATGTTCACATTTCAGGGTCTTTCCACCTACCCCCCCTTTCTTCGCCTCCATCTCTCGTTTACTCTCCTCAAGAGCTTTCTGGAGCATCGACTCATCTCCCTGGCGACTCCGTTGCTCCTGGCAACAGACACATGGACACAGTTGGCATGAAAGGACTGGAGTAGCACTTATGTTCAGTCATCGTGACAAAGCCATATTTGCAGAATCACGCAAGGACCCCCCCGCCCCCCACCTTCTAACTCAACCCAGCTAGCAGATGGAGCCCTTCCATGCAACACGTTGGACATGACAGCACACACATACAGTGGTTCTTAAGGTCACAAAGAAGAAAGGCGGAGCGTTTGTGCAAAGACCACTCTGTGAGTGGCTCTATTGTTTTGACCTGGCACAGAGAGTGAAAGGACAGCAAGAGGCTGAAGGGGGGTGGGGGGGGTGAGGAAGGGGGCTGGGATGGAGAAATGGACACACAATCAGAGGGAAACAGGGGAGGCAGTGTGCCTGAAAACAAACTCTAAGAGAGAGAGAGAGAGAGAGAGAGAGAGAGAGAGAGAGAGAGAGAGAGAGAGAGAGAGAGAGAGAGAGAGAGAGAGACGATGGGGCCAGCAGAGCCACTGGCAGAGCTGTTGGTAGGGTGGTGGTGGTGGTGAGGGTGAGGGTTGCTGGAGGAGGCCCGATCCGCATGCCTGACTGGCTCCACACACTACTGACACAGGAGCCAAGATCATCTCATCTCTGTACATGACCCAAATAACCCTTTCCCACCTCATACCAGAACCCCCTGTCTGTCTGTCTGTCCCAATACTCTACCTGCTGATGCTCTTCTTTGCTCAGGCTCAGAGCGATCTGGAGCTGGGTCTCCTCATCCATATCCAGGGTTGCAGCAGGTGGGGGTGGTGGACGAGGCTGGGAGGGAAAACCAAAAAAGGGTTCATTGAGAGAGAGGCAGAGAGAGAAAGACAGAGAGAGAGAGAGAGACAGAGAGAGAGAGAGAGAGAGAGAGAGAGAGAGAGAGAGAGAGAGAGAGAGAGAGAGAGAGAGAGAGAGAGAGAGAGAGAGAGAGAGAAAGAGAAAGAGAGAGAGAGAGAGAGAGAGAGAGAGAGAAAAGAGAGAAATTAAGAAAGAAAACAAACAAAATGTCAGTCAATGCTCCAACTACAACTACTGGAAAATGTCTGCAACAAGTGCAGGCTAACGAGGAAGCTCTCCAGAATCTAACCAATCCAGCCAAAGTTTTGCCTCACCCATTCTAAAGGCTTGAGTGTTCCCCAATCCCCACCCCACCACCCCCCGCCAGCCCCCATCAGTACCACTAGTAGAAGTCAGAGCCAAGGGAGATCTCCCCACTCTCAGCCTGAGAGGAAGGGGAGATGGTTAGGAAAACACGCAGTCCACTCAGACGGAGGAGGAGGAGGGAGGAACGGAGGGATGAAGAAGGGAGGGAGGGAGCCATGCCACTTTGCCAGCCTGGAGCCAAGGGTTGGGAAGTCAAGTTTGAGTCAGTTGGCCAAAAAAAAGCTGAAGGATGAAAGGTCTTCTACATACAAGGACACAAGATTACTGACAGGAGCCATTAAAAAGGCCAAGCCATGGTCATGCCTTGCATGGAAAGCTGGGAACAGGAGAACGGGAGGAGGAATAGGATTGTGGAATATGAGAAGAAGGGGAGGAAGAGGAAGAGGAGGAGGAGGAGGAGTGGAATGGTTGCGGGAGGGAAGATGCAGCACCACAACGCTGTACCTTCATGGCCTCCTCCTTGCTGAGACTCATGGCAATCTGGAGCTGCGTCTGCTCATCGATATCCACGGCCGGCGGAGGCTGTGGCTACAGGGGAGGAAGGGTTAAGGAGGGATCGTTTACACTCCCAGCACTCGTGAAACATCCTCCAAAAACACTCCTTCGCCAAAATAACTTCCCTTATCAAATAACTAAGTAATAAATACTCAATAATTTGATCAAATGAATCTCCTCTCCATTCTACTGTATTAGATTCAATTCCATTCTATTCTATTCCACGGTGTAACATAGTAACGGGTGACTAGTCGACTCAAGACGGGCATTTTCATTCATTTAATTTGACTGTAGCTTAGTGATAAACCATTAAAACTATTGTCAAGTGACACGGGGTGTTATGGGGCTGACTGAGTAAGATCTTGATTGTGAGCCACATAAAGCTGTCCAGCACAACAAGCTCGTAACGCCGGTCTCCACCCGCTGAGCTCCAATTATTCACTTCCCATGATGTCAATAGCTGGCCTGGCCTCGCTCACACAAACACATGATCAATGCCTCACTTCAGCTCAATGCGGGTCCGGCGGTCTGCTCACGTGACGGGCAGCAGGGAGTGTGGCGTATGCTCCACTGGATGCCTCCACATTAAAAATTGATTCACAGGAAGCTAAATGATGCTAACACGCACACTTTCTCTCTCTCTCTTTCTCCCACTCTCTCTATCTCTCACTCAGGATAATGGACAAGAAGGGCTTTCAAGAGACGGCCTTGAGGAACTAAAATGGACAGACGCTAAGATTTGTGGGGAAAGAGTGTCCGAGGAGACAGCTGCCGGTCAGCTCAAATCGCCTCAATCCCAAGTGAGCCGCTGTGTTTGCTGGCTTTATGACCCATCAGAGCGCGGTTACATTTGGTTCCCCCCGCTGGTCGGAGCCCACTGCTGCTATTGATTGAGGCCCACAGAGGATCAGAGGGTTGGGGAAGAACTGCTGACCTGGCCTTGCTGCAGAATAATACCACCAGGCCCACTCCTGCTATATGAAAGATTTTCAAATGAAAGCAACACTGATTGGCTTTTAATGTCCTACATCAGCATATATGTTTTCACAGGAGAAGAAAAAAATGAAATGGGTAATTTGTAGGGTTTTTTTTTTTGATGATTCAGCACAACTGGCTAATTTGTTACAACACTTCAAATTACAGAGAGGGGGGTTGGTAAATAGTGATACACTGCGTGTTAAGTTTTAAAATCCAAAGAGATGATGCCCATTTACTATAAATTCCTTGGTTTAAGGCCACTGCAAATTCCACTCGTAAGGCTTTGAGGAAAAAAAAAAGAGAGATCTCTCCTTTTCTCCAAAGCACAGGCCCAAGGGGATAACTGACTCTGAAGCTATACCCATAAATCACCACTAACTCCCTGGCAGTATCTCTAGGGTACCTTGGCACATTTTTATCAAACAAGGAGGCTCTAGAGGAGGTATGCTAAAGGACGCTGCAGCAAAGATGCATCAGTGTGTGGTGGCATACATACGCAGAAGCACACACACACACACACACACAGACACGCACAAACAAACAGAAAACCTACAAAAGAACAAAAAAACAGATAAACAAGCGCGTGCACACACACACACACAGACACACTCACACACACACACACACTAATACCAATAGACACAGGGCCAGGTTGTGTTGCACTTGTGAAGTTCACGTTGTGTGTGTGTGTGTGTGTGTGTGTGTGTGTGTGTGTGTGTGTGTGAGTGAGAGAGAGAGAGAGAGAGAGAGAGAGAGAGAGATGTGTGTAGAATGTGTGTGTGTGTGTGTGTGTGTGTGTGTGTGTGTGTGTGTGTTTTACCGTAGCAGCAGGAGCTGGCTGACCCACCTTCTCCGTCTCTTCTCGGCTCATAGCCAGGGCCAGCTGCAGCTGCAGCTCCTCCTCGCCGCTGGTCTGCGGCCGCGCCTGCTCCAGGTCCGGTGCTAGTTGGGGGGAGGAAGAAGAGGCTGAGAGAATGAGGAAGAAAGGAGGCGGAGGAGGCAGGTTTAGAAGCAAGAGTGAAAAGCAAAGCAAGCAGGCCAAAGAAGACACAGAGAGACAGGGACAGAGAAAGAGAGAGAGAGAGAATGCTCAATTCAATCCCTTTTTTTAATGTCAGGCCTGTGAAGGGGGGGGGCATTTAACGGGGGGCGCAGGCAGAGTTTGAGACATGGCTGGCACTGGTTGTGCATATTAAGTTGCCTGTAGTAGGCACCCAGGTTGCTGGAGCTAGGGCCCCGGCCTGGGATTACTTCCCCTCCCGCCGCGACTCTCGGCTGGGAACAATACCACGCCTGTGCAGGGGCAATGTGAGCAGGGAGGGGATGATGGGATGAGGGGGTTGGGGAGGGGGTATGAGGTGGTGGCTTGCACTATATCAACCCCTACCCCCAACCCCATCCAACCCAAAAACTAAATCTCTTGCTAGGATGCAGGATGCAGGTCTGGGTCTAGGTCAACTGCAGAAGGGGGGATAGGGGGGTTGGGGGGATGGGGGGGTGAGTGAGGCTGGCAGTGCCCATGACTGAATGCCAGGGCGGCAGAGGGCCAGACACTGGCAGAGTGCAGAGCCTCTGAGCCCCCCCATCACTTCCACTGCATTGCCTCTCAAAGGCCCCTGCCTGGCCTGGAATGCTCATGACTGCGCACACAGACGGGTGCACTTACTCCGCTCAACACCCCTGTGTCTAGTTCCCTCCACCCCGGTCACCCCTGTCACACATGGCCAATCCAAGGTCGAGGTCACTCAACCCACCGTCACCCACCCTACTCAGCCCCACAACTCAAATTATTTGCATGGCTGATGAATCTGATGGTTATTTTGTCAATTAATAAACAAGTTGTTTGATGAATTAAAAAGTGAATTAAAAACTTTAATCTCTCATTGCTTCAAATACCTCGGTGTGGCCACACACCACCGACTTTTAGTTATTTTTAGTTTTATCACAGAGGAGTAGAAAAAATGGACAAAATTAGAGTTTAAGACGATAAATCAAATAACACAAAGACATTTAGTACGAAAGGTGACACAAAAGTGACACAAAACGGACAAATAATATATATCTATTTATAGCTAACAACTAATTAATTAATTATCACAGCCCTTCATCATACTTTGTTCTGTATACCCACTGAACTGCAGTGACAGTCCTGCTTAGCCTAGCAAGCAGACGTACTTGTTGCTAATCATGTGTGTTATAATTACTTCAATCAGCTGTGTGTGTAAAGCAAGAGCTCACGCACCCACAGAATATAAATAGATCTTCAGAACAGAGGGCACCAAGTCTGGGAGTTAAGACTGAAAATCTTACCATTACAAAACATTTAAATGCTATTACACAAAAATGTTAATACTGCTCAATCTCCTAACATAGCAACTAAAATCTAAAGAGACCGTCTGAAGAACATGTCACTCAGCATGCATTCCCAACAGCTGCACGGCACTCTGGTGTTGACCAAGCCGCAGAACAGGGAGGCACTGTACTTCCCCCAGATTTCTTGGCATCCATCCAATACAAATAGGATTCTAGGCCCTGCCACTCGAAAAACCGAAATCACACCGATTCCATGGGAATTTCGACTGCTTATCTTTATAGGGAAGTCTACCGTGAGTTGATTTCCTGCCAACAAAAATGTTCAGGAAACTGAATTGCGAGCTGGAGTCACTGAGTTAACCATATGTAGAGATGCATGTTAGAAGATTGATAATAGCGCTCATTAAGCTTCTTTACGAAGTCGTGTTGATGACATCTCACAATGTCTTCCACAAGCTTCTGTCAACAGCTGTGCATATTAGCACCTTGCTGCTGAGGAGAAGTGTCTGTCTGTCTGCCTGTCTGTCTGTCTGTCTGTGTGGCTCTGTGCCAGGCGCTATGTAAGGAGCAAAGAAATCAATCAAGCACAGAAAAACTTGCAATGGAGCAGAACAGTGACCCTGACAGGAAGAGGCTGGCACACACATCATCTATGGCTTCCACTGAACTGTGCGAAAAACCCCTCCATGCACATATGGCATGAAAATAAATCGGCAAGGCTGTTTGCGTTCCACAGTAGGACTTCAACAAACTACACGCAAATGGGAGCAACCATGGGAGAGTGGACTTGGGGAGTGGGTGGGATGACCTGCTATGTTTTGTGTTTTTTTTTATGTGTTCTACTGCACATCAATCAAACTGAATTCAAACAGCGTGTTCTACAACAGTTTTAGCTAATCTCTGGGCAGGAAAAACTAGCCTTGCTAAATGTTAGTTAACTTCTTTCTCTTGTAAATCAAACCAACATGTAACCAAGTCATCCTAGAACAGGTTTCCTTGTTACAAAATGCCAATACAGAAAGTCATGCCTGACTCCACGAGACTTCCAGCAGTGACACACACACCTGTCACTATACACTCTCTCTCTTTCTCACACACACACACACACACACACACACACACACACACACACACACACACACACACACACACACACACACACACAAAACACCAAGTTTCCACATACTTGGCTAATTAAGACCATTCTCCAGGGCTGAGTGCAGAGTGCAAGCTAACACAAGGGCTTTTCATTTACATAGTATGGCATGTAGCATCTTGGGAATGACATTTTTATTTCTCTTCCAGTGGCACAACATAGCACACAGTGTTTCCTTTTTTTCCGAGCATGTTTATCTTGAATGAGCAAGAAGAAGAGAATGAAAAGAATGTAGCCATAGATCAAGATCACCACTCAGTACAGTGTAGCGTGACTGAAACCGAAAAACCACGTTAGAACCCTGAGAAAAACCAGTGAAACCAAACATGAATTGAAACACACAGCTCCCTTCTAACCCCCTGGACACCAGAAACATTATAAAGCTGAACTGAAACAATTAGAAAAAAAACAGTAAGATGTCCAAATCGAAATGATCTACGTACTATCAGTTGATTGTACTAATGACCATTTAGATAAGGACACAGTGAAAGATAAGAGGGATATTTTTTTCATACTCACAATTATAGGAAGATGGAGACCCTCGGGACCTGGCGTGTTCCTCCCCGTACAGGGCTCCCATGCTGGGCTGGCTGGTACGGCGGCCTGGGTACGGTGGTGGCATCGCCCCATAGCCCATGCCGGTACCAGCCATGCGCTCCCGGGTCTTGTGGGCCTGGGACCGCTCGTGCCGCAACTTCTCATCATCCCGGATGAGCGAGACCAGCTGCTTGGCACGTTCGCGTACGTGGATGCCCTGGTCCTGCCCGTCACGGTCGATGTACTGGAAGTCCCGTAGTGTCTGGATGGCATAGATGTTCTCTTTGCACTGTTGCGCCACCCGCTCAGAACCCGTCTTGATCAGGTAGTCCAGCAGCATCAGGGCCTTGTAGACGTGGCGCCAATTCTTGCCGTGGTCGTTCAGACGCTTCCAGATCATGCCCATGACTTCGGTGAAGGCCACCACATTGAAGGTCATGTCGGCGATCTCAGCCATTAGCGAGGTTGGGGGCCCCCAAGGGTCGTTGGAGGTGGCCTCGCGCACTTTGATCTCCGCATCGGTGTAGTTGTTGACAATGTTCTTGACCGAGCGGCGCAGTGATGAGGTGGTCATGGTGTCTCTCTATTGGTGGGAAGGACAAACCCTCCCCGCCAAGCAGTCCACTTTGATGTTTAAAAAGAAAAAAAAAAAAAGACAAGGGGAGATCTGGATGGCTGTTGTGACTTCAGAGATGGTTTGGAATACAGATCTGTCCTTTCCTCCGGTTTAGCAGATGTATCAATGACATGAGGACCTGCTGAATGGGGGGGGGGGTGAGGGGTTGGAAAGAAAAACAGGCGTCACTGCAAATGCCCTCTAAAACCACAGCATAAGGTTTCAGCCTGAGCTGAGGAATAACATTCACCTCATCTCCTAACCTAAGGGGCTAAAATAGCCAGTCCTTCATGCCTCTGAGCTCTCAAAAGTGCAGAAATCCTGCTCAATGACTACAAAAACCCTCTTAAACCCAACATATTCCTCACTCGCCACAAATAGGCACATTTTACAAATGCTTTTATCTCCATTCCAGAACACTCCACAGTGCCATGGGCTGACACACAGGGCTGAGAGAGAGAGACCAAGAGAATAAGGGCTAGAATTACAGCACTGGAGGTAGGCCTAAGTTTTTTCCCAGCTCAATGGAGTCACTGAGACAACCAGTGGGTGTGGTGTTCAGTCAAATATCTTCCTTTGATCAGAAAAGAGACAGCCAATCAACCACTTCGAGGAATGGATCCAAAGTGTTGCTGACCACTGAAAAATGATATCGTCGGACATTTTGATCCAATCCTTAAGAAGACCAGGGAAGTAATAATGTCCTTCTGAACAACAGAAGCCTCTCAGCTACCTAAGGCTATTACAACAAACAATTGCAACTGTTTAAATTCACAACAGTACCAAGCAGCTACGAATGACGTGTCAGGTTCAAGAAATCCGTTTATTTAAGCTTTCCATCCAGCAGTGATTCAAGGCCTTTTACGAGATTTGTTATGGTAAGGACATTTCCTCAGTACCGAACTGAAACTAAAAGGTCACTTAGCAATGCTGTAAAAGTACCAACCCATGCCAGTTTCCACTCATTAGAAGAAGCTAAATCAAGCTGTTTGAATGCAAAAGCATGCTGGCCCTCTGGCCATTCCAGTTTATCTACAAGTGTCCAATTTTTAACTTGTTCAAACTACATACATTTATTAAAAAAATTAAGCCATTCCAACAACATAAACAGCTTTCAAAAAGCCATTTTCCTTTTAATTTCCCAAAAGCCAAAAACTTACATCATAACATATCTGTGTTTAAAAATTCCTTACTTACCAAATCACCTCCAGCACATTCTAAAGCTTCATTTAAGAACTATATCTGGCAAGTAATCATCATTCCAAGCCGTAAGGAGAGGGGATGGAAATAGAAAGGTGACACATGACCAGACGGCCACTGATTATGAGAACTGAGGGGCATGCTGGCTGATTGTGGGATCCTGGGTCAGACAACCACATCCCCTCCACTCCAGCACAACAAAGAGCCCATCCCAGTGTCCCTAGTCACTCCACAACCATCATAACTTTTCTGTTGTGCTTCTGTTGCAGGGAATTAACACATACTTAATGAGACATTGCCCCTATGACTGTTATCACCATCTGTAGCCTACTTCATGTGACTCAAACTCAGGGCCATTATGCCTCCACTTGCCTACAAAACTGGTTCCATACAAAAGCTGAGCACATCCACTAAAAAAACATTGAATATTTTATTCTGGTGAATGTTGTGTTGGAGTAATTGAATCTAACATATAATTAAAGAAATGTAAGAGAAAATTTGATAATGCTGATTTCTCCAGACTGAATTCCTCTTTATGATGGGTCTACAACGTCAGAGTTTGCTCTCCTAGCCAATCATATAATGGTCTAATCCCAACAGTTTGTTTACGTGAGGCAAAATTATACTGCTGATTGGTGTCTAAACCGTTCAAGTCAATTGACTTCACACATTAGGCTAGTTTTGTTAATAAAGAAAAGAAGGACAAACACAAAAAAACTATGACCTTGGCGCAATGACAGGGGGAGTTTGTGTTTAGTTTTCGAATCAATAGGACCAAGTGTTGGAATGTGAGACAGCTGGCAAACATGCAGAAAACAATATCCTCGATTTCAGCAGTGTCAACGTTAGTAGGTAGGCCCATGTCTGATACCCTTTTATCCATAGGCTACTCGTATGGATATTTATCCATATTCCAAAGTTACTGTTTACTCTCAATATTGGCCACCCACCTGAAACCCTCATTTATGGACTGGGAACAAGGTCATAAGTCCGGCCAGTAACTGATAACTGGCGCATGTCTACTATACCAACATTTGGAGGAATAGCCCACCAACTTTAATTGGGTGAGGCTGCGCTACGCTGGCCTACATCCACATTTACGAGGCTCCGGAATTTCGCTCACAAATACGAATTCAAATCTCGTAAGTGACTTCAAACAACAACAGAGAAGAGCTAAAGTGCTCAGCAGCCTGCCCTACGACGACACTGGGTCCGGTCGCTTTTTACCCCGTTTGAAAATAAATCCGTAAGTCAAGAGGTACGCTACAATGTAGCCGAGATTGGTATAATAAACACGCGAGGCGTACAACAAGCATGATTACATTTAGAATTCAACAACTTACCTGGCGAAAATGCCAACGTTAAGTTATATTGCGTCAAATGTAGCGAACACAACCCAGTTCACGCCAGCTTCCCAACGAGCCGTGACTCAGCTGGGCGCTGTGGTTTGCGCTAAAACATCCCGCCTTAAGGAAATCACGAATAACTTACGAGTTTGCAGGACAGCTTCCACCCTTACCTCTTACATTGTCCACAATATGTATCCCAACTTGGGGATTCTTTCGCTAGTAATGCTTCCCCTTGCCATTATTCGCGTGTGCAACTCATACAAATCAGTATGAATAAATAAAAGCTTGAAACTGGTCGAAAGGATGATTTTGAATGCAGTTTCCTCTAGAAAACGTTCATGGTCGAAGTATCCAACACTGTAATCCGGTGAGTTTAAAACAGTTGGCTGTGAGTGACACAATACAAAACTCGGGCGCCTAGCCTGCAGATAACACAGACAACCCCCCCACCAAGCAGTAAAGTGAACTGGGAATGGGAGGTAGATAGGGAGGGCTACGCGTTGCCTGCAGAGTCAGCCTTTAACCCATTCCATTCCATTACGCACCCCAACTGGGCCAAGGAGTCTGTCAAATAGTCCACTTGCCCACTGCTCCCTCAATAACAACATTTCAACTAACTTAATGGAGTTAAATACATAGTTCAAGTGTGTTAGAAATTTGATTGAATGAGCAGATTACACTGAAAATTTCAGTGTCCCTTTGAAATAAAACACGTGCTAAATTTTCATACTACAAAATGTCTGAAAAGATTGAACATCAAACTGTAAACATTCATAGTTACATTAAATGTCCCAACTCCGCCTACTTATGTGACTGAATGTTGGAGAATGTAGGCTTGTTTGGTTCATTATTTCTCCAGTCATTCTGGTATGACAGGCATGGAAGCTTTGAGGGCTATTGCTTCATCCTTTGCTCACTGATTTCAGTCATCCACATCAATCATTCATTTCCACTGAGAGCATGTGTTTGTGTGATGTCACGGTGGAAATGAGAAACACAATCATTTCTTTTTAATCACTGTGTTCCAACAGTAACAAACTGAGCTCATGTTCCCGAATACAACACTTACTGAGTGAGTGGGCATGTGTGAACAAGTACATACTGTATTATCTATACTTCACAGTTTGTATCACATGGGGTGGTATCTGAACAGAGCAAAGAAATGTGAGGGCGAACACATACTCCTTAAGGGAAGGACTTGTCTTAGACCGACAAGTTGTTTAACAATCAGGTGTGTCAGGAAAGACCAGTCTGCTCTTAGTATACACTTACCCAACCGGAAAGGAAGCAATAGAAAAAAAAAAACACACACACACACACACAAACAAGGCTGAGTACAGTGCACTTCACATAATCTTTTTACCTCCGCCAAGGAGGATATGTTTTCGGTCGCGTTGGTTTGTCTGTCTGTCTGTCTGTCTGTCTGTCTGTTTGTCTGTCAGCAGGATAACTCGAAAAGTACTGCACGGATTTGGATGAAATCTTCAGACAATGTGTATATTGGGACAAGCAAGAACTGATTCGATTTTGGTGGCTATTGGTGATCCGTTACATGATCTGGAATGTATATTGTGTCTGTGACCACATTGCCTTGGCGGAGGTCTGCGCTCTCTGTGCGCTTTTCTAGTTGTATAAATACCACCGTTGTAGAAAAATGATTTAGTATAACACTTAGAATCAGGGGTGGCACAAAGACTGTTGGGCCCCATGACAAAAAAAATCTTAGGGCCCCCAAAACATTGATTATATTTAAATGTTCTCCGGGCTCTCGACTAGAATGTCTACAATAACCATTAAACCATGTAATGCAATTATGCAGGTGAACTACACGCATGTTGTTTTGTGTTAAGAATCCTCATTACCAACTCTTTAAGTTTTTCTGTCATTCCTCTTAATGAGAAATGCAGATTTCAAGTGAGTGTTTTAATGCTCCTGCTACTTCATACATATTCCCATTTTATTTATCTTCCCCTGACAGTCCCACGGTCGGTTAACACCCCTTTGTGTGCTGTTTTTGTGGCCTGCCTCCCAATATGCCCGCCCCATGTCTTTATTTCTCCTGAAAACAGTCTCCTGACCAAATTCTTTGTCTCCCAACAAAAGCCCGGTGATGTCATCGCTGAGAGGCATGCCGGCAGTATGCTGATTTAGAGGGGAGGTACGGTGGGGGTTGAGGGAGGGGGAGCTGGGAGACAGCGCAGTGCTGTGACATCATAAGTAATGTGGTAATGTGAGGATATAAGGGCCTTAGATAATCACATGAAATATTGAAAAGGACAAAATGACAACACAGAGCATCTCAGCAGTTTCCTGCAAGTCACCTGAATGTTTCTGAATGAAATGACTTTCTGTGGGAGGAGAGTGAGCGTGCTGGGACCACAGTACGTTTATATTTTAGGCCGTGGGACGCATCTGGGAACTATTTTATTGGAACGGAGTCAACTTGTTACCTAACTTTCTTTATGGGGCCGAAATAAAACACGTCAGACACTGTAACACTCTGCACTAAATAACACAATGCCCATTGCTGCCCTCTTCTGGTTATTTTTGTGCATTGTCTCAAATTTACTTGTACCAGATGATATATTTCCCAGAACACTGACACACTATTGTGCCATGCCATTCATAAGTTATATCAGTTAATATGCAAAACTGCAATTAGAAAAATATATTTTTCTAATTATTTTTCCCACAATAGGCCCTGAAAGCAGATACCGTTCCCAGGAAGGAGAAGAAAACACAATATGAACAGCATGAAGTGATAACCATACAGGTATACTGGCAGGTCTGCGGGAGATAAATCAGTTACCATGGTAACAGATTTTACTTTTTACTCAAAGCCCCCCCACATACACACACACAATATCCTCACCACAACACCCTTCCAAAAAAAAAAAAAAAAATCTTTGCAGACAAGGTTAAACATTCTAGCTCTGGTTGATCTGTTCATTTGCAGTGGCCTTGATCTGTACAAAAGGCAGGAAATGTGAAGGGGAATGAATGGAGGCGTCCAGAGGACTTTGAGGAAGGATGTCATTGAAAGAGCCAACTGCTCTCCAAGGACAACATTATAGGCCATGCACAGATGACCGAGTTACATCATGTCTTAGATGAGTTGAATTCAATTGACATTGGTACCCTGAGCCTTCCCCCGAGAGGTTTATAACCAGAACAGAGCAACAAGCACTCTTGCAGTCATGTCCACAAACATACACTTTTGGAAGGACTATGTTGCCCACCGTTTTGTTTGTTTGTTTTAAACAATGGTGAAGGGATCTCTAGAATATGTGAGATGTACTCGCACTGATTTGATTACACCTTCATGTCCATTGTTTTCTACTGCAAAAGTGATGTGAATTGGCACTGAGGAAAGAATTAAAATTAATGCAAATAAGAGAGACTGAAACAAGATATGGCTGAAATATAAGCCCATATTTAGGCTATGGTGAAGCAAGACTGGCGTGCCACAATGGTTTGGGTAATGAATATGAACCACTGAAGGAATAGAGCCTACTGCCCTGTTGCTAAATAGGTTTCTGTTATCCCGGGCATTTATATGTTTTGGTAAAGTAGACAGAATTTCTTACACTAACCGTGTGGGTGAGAACTACAAATCCTTACAAGGTTAACTGATGAATACACAATGTGTCATTGCCTGGAAAGAATCCTTTTGTAACTGAGGGTGCCTCACAAGAGTCCAAGTGTTTACCTTGAAAGATTTCAGACTTCAGACTTATTGTGTGGGTGAATAGTAAGGCTTGAATAAATGTTGATGTTGTACGATAAAGGGCATTTTTATAAGATTTATACAATTGACTATCCTGATACCAAAATAAGGGAGAAATAAAGTCCATTCTAAATTTAACTCTAGATGTCATCACACATATTAACATTTAATTTCTGTGAATGCTTTCCCAGACAACTCCCAATAAGAAGTTATTACAAAAGCACTCAGACGCACGTCAGAATTTTTAAATACAATATACTTAGCCTAATTGGTAAGAAATACAGCGCATAAGTTAAATTTGTTAAATCTTACAACGATACCAAGCACCAAAGGGGGCCCGAAAGATCTGGCCACCTGAGGGGTTTCTATTCTTAACTCTGTTGTCTCGAGAAACTATGGTCTTCCGCTATTCGCGTAGATTCTTGAGGGAGGATGACGTACGTGGGTGTAAGCTCTCCTATAAATTCAGCCCGCGTTTGCAACTCAGTTCACAGTGCGCTCGCGCTACAAGGAGAATCTTTCAACCGGGTGATTTGCAAACGAGTAGAGCTGGAGTGACTACGGGAATGATCATGGAGGTGAACGCAACTGAGAAAGTCTTTCGCTCGGTTGATGGCACCGCCGAGACGTTCTGCCAGTATGCCACTCTATCTGACGCCAGTTTGCTGACCGAAGTGCCTGTGCAGTTTGCAAATGGCAAGGTGGTCAACTGCACATCCTCCTCGGCAATGCTTCATCAGTACAAAAACGCAGCTCAGTACTTACATGCAACTGGAGCTAAGGTCTCCACCATCTCAAAGGCAAGAATGGGCATCATAAAAAATGTCACTAACTGGAAGCGAGAAAGAAAGGCAAAGGTTGTGCGGTCCTCCAGTGTTGGCCATCGGCTTTCATCATCTGACAGACCCAAGTCCGTTGATCCATTATCAGCGCTTCTACTTCACGGGCAGAACTGCACCAACTCCATGAGGCAAGATGCAGATGCAGACGAGCTACGCTTCAGCAAGCCGAGAAATTACCGGCGCGTAGTCGTGCTTGGCGCACCAAGAGTGGGCAAGACGGCCATCCTAAGACGATTCTTACAGGGTGGCTTTGAGGACCATTATACACCCACCACCGAGGACTTCCACAGCAAACTGTACCACATTCGCGGAGAAACGTATCAGATCGATATTCTTGACGCCTCAAATGAAAGGGACTTCCCCGCCAAACGCAGGCTGTCAATACTAACAGGTAAGACGCATGGATTTTTACGCACGGAGAAAAGTTTGTATTTGTCATTTTGGAATTTAATATTTATGTAATGAATGCTAATATAAGATTTTGTTCTTCACAGGTGACATATTCCTTCTCGTGTTTAGTGTGGACGACAGTCAGTCTTTCAACGAAGTCTGCTCTTTACGCACAGAGATCAAACAAGCCAAATCCAAGCTTGGCAAGTCTAAAGAGAACATTCAAGTCCCCATAGTGATATGTGGGAATAAAGTCGACTTGGAGGCTGAAAGGGCTGTCAGTCAGTCGGAGATTTGCAAAAATCTCGGGGAGGACGCTGCCGTGTTCGAAATCTCGGCGAAAGACGGTACCCAGATGGAGAAGATGTTTGAAGCCCTGGCGCAACTTGGCGGACTCCCTGTTGAGACGCGGCCATCCCTCCACAGGGACATCTCAATTCGCTCCTATGAAGCGTTGCACGGTGGAAAGCGAAGCAAACGGGAGATCCGATTG
This sequence comes from Sardinella longiceps, assembly GCA_027497455.2. Lineage (NCBI taxonomy): Eukaryota > Metazoa > Chordata > Actinopteri > Clupeiformes > Clupeidae > Sardinella > Sardinella longiceps. The sequence goes on along the minus strand of JAODXP020000015.1, from coordinate 31,932,569 downwards.
CTTGCCTTAGATGGACCTTGCGGTGCAGTTTATCCACTGGCTCGCCGCCCTAGTTATCACAGTGACCTTCGTCGCATTCTCGGACCTGGTGCCTCCAAGAGGAGCACTCCTATTGAGAGGTGCCAGATCCAATAAGAGATTGTATAAAGCGACGTCAATACAAATTATGAATAATAATTATTCATTTTACCGTAAGAATAATTTATTCTATTCCTCTGGCTGGACCAGAGAGCCTGTATATTTGCGCAGAAGTGATAATCTGCGACATAAAACGCATAGCCAGCGCTTTGCGCTGGAATGCAATTGTATATTATTATCTACTGTGTATTTATGAACTTTCTTTACTGTGATAAATGACAATAAATTGAAAGTATTTATTCAACCTTATGTGAGTGTGTTTGTCTAAACCCCATGGAGAATATAACCTTGGGAAGTTGATGACAAGTTCTCCGTTTATGGCTATGCGGTTTAGAAAGAGTGGGCGCGCGGGTATAACCTGTGGAGGTTATGTATTGTGTAATATACCCCAAGTGAGAACTACCAGTTCATCAGCACAAACCATCCTTTTCCACAAAGCTCATGCACACCCACCCACGCACAGTGAGTGTTCTCAGTAGTCGTGTCTCAGTCAGTGATCAGTATTTTGTAACGGCATCGGTAGCCTACGTCATCCAGCCATTAATGGACCCATTTATGGGACACGAAGGTCTCATTTCTAAGGACACATGTTGAATGGCGACACTTACTTTCATTAACAGACTGTAGGAGGGAATGAATGGTACATGGTATCTATTTTTAGAAAAAAAAACAATAAAAAATAATGAAAATGTTTTCTTTAATAAATAAATAAATAAATAAATAAATAAGAAAGACAGATAGAAATGTAGGCTACTCAAAGCGGATGACTGACTAAACCGTCAGAACCATGGACAGCTCAAAGAGTGGGACACTAGGAACAGCTAATCCACACTATATGAGAAAAAGGGAAATATATGAATAACTTGTTTGATGACAAAACAAATGTTTTATTCATCAGATAGCTTTGCATTTTATCCTTCCATAACAAACTAGATGAATCAACCTAGCCCGCTGGCCACTTTGATAGCTATGGCTGCATTACAGTGATGCTTTGAGAGAGAAAATATGTCATAACATCTCACTCACCATCATTGATAGATTTTTCCATAGGCCCACCTAAAATCTCCACCTTTAAAAGTAAATAAATAAAAATACTGCAGCCCTCAAAATCCTCCATACCTCACCCAAAGTCACTCATGAATAATAAACAAAACAAAACAAAATAAAACGAACACACAGGGCAGAGTACTGCCGAATTGTATTGGGGGGAGCTCTTGTTTTCCGCATTTACTTCATAATTTTCCAAAAATTACTTGTTCTGCTGTGTTCACTATTTGGTGATTTTTTTAGGTCTTGATTTACAGTATGCACAGTTTTGATCAAAATGTCTGCAAAATTAGTTGTATATCATTTTGTTGGGGCTGAACAATGACAATACATTTTTCATGCCAGCATACTGTAGACACATAGTTCTCTGATGCAGTAAAGTGTTCAGTGAAAATGTTAGGCAAAAAATGTAAAAGCAGCCTTGCAAAATATTCTGACATGCAACCATTGGAAGTTGTTAAACTCCAACATTACAAATGGGACACATAAAACCAGGCAAACCATTCAACGACAGTCTGCTGAGATTTAAATAAATGAAAAGGGTAAACAAACTTAAATGCATTCCACGTGCAGCCACCTCCTCTGCATTCTCCCTAAAACTTCACACACCCACACAGACTCATATATATGTGTGCCCTCCCTCACCATGTGCAAACAGCAAAATAAACTGCCTCAGCTTGCAGGGGTCTCCAGGTCGGCCGACCTGCTGTGTTGGAGTGGCACACAGCCGAGTGGAGATATATAGATGCTAGTGGTAGAAGCCTCGTGAACGTGCTGTTTAGAGAGTGTACCAGGAGAGAAGTGAAGAGAGAGAGAGACTGAAGGAAAGACAGAGAGATAGAGAGAGAGAGAGGTGAAGGCTATCGGCAGGCATGTGTTGAGGCCTCACGTGAGGACGCGAGCTGTAGCTATGCTTATGCACGCAGTCAGGGTCTGACAAAGAACGCCTTTCACATCGGCCTTGCAGCTCCCTCACTTCACAGCCACACACATGGATGGAAAACGTGATCGCAGATGGGCAAAAAAAAAACGGCAAATAATGGCCACTCGAGTCCCAGTATACATTAAAGGGGTGCAAGGTCAGCTGCTTTCCCATCCCATCATCCCATCTACCCTAATAACCACAAACACTCTGGAACTCCACAATCATCTCAAATTATCAGTAGAAGGGGTCACATACAGTACAATGAAGGTACAATTATCTTTATGTATCCAATTAGAATTTGACTGAAAATATTACTGACTCCTGGTTGGAACTCAAAACAATGGATTTTCAGTGGAGAATGGAAAATGAGGTGGAACATTATTGTGATTTATGCTGGCAGGGTCTCTGCTGTTGTAGCTAATGTGGCTGAATGAGTATGGACTAAAGCCTAACATCTCAGGCTCTGAGCAAAAGTCAGTGCACAATACAGTAGCCACTGTTTCCTATTACCTGCTGCATCTGTGTTGCCAGCCATTCTGTTACTTCTTTTTAAGAAGGAAAAGAGTAGAGTTAAGATCAGTTAAGATTTCATTTTATTTTCCTAGTGTCGCAAACATGATGTGACAATCTCAAAGAAAAAAGTGATCATGCAGGAGCACAGTTATTAGTTAGCTGCCTATTTCAGACACTGTTTGGTCACTGCAGTGCACTTCACCTAGCGGATGTGTCCCGCTGTCAGTCACGCTGTCAGTCACGCTTTGTTGTCGCTCGGCTGCGTGTTGACATGTTACTCATTAGCGATGTTCTCGCTGCTGGTGAGACAGCTGATGGGCTCGGTCTTGGCGAACGCCCGCGCCACGCCGTGATGAACAGTTCCGCTCACGTGGTGCGTCCTTGTGCCAGGTCAGGCTGCATAATGAGCGACACAGAGAGCCATCGGGAGCCTCTTCACAGGTCTGCACTCGTGAGACCCACTACACGCTCGAGAGGGTCAGCACCGCCACATAAATGAGCCCTAGCTAAAAGTCTCGTTAACAATGAAGAGGTAGATGGCCTGGTGGGGAAAAAAAACCTCCTCTCATACAGTACATTACCGGTACCTTGAATGCTAATTTAACTCAAACAATAATGAAAAAAAAAACCTTTTCGAATGTTATTCAGAAAAAAGTATTTGAGAAAACAAACCAAAAAAGAAAAAGGAGTTTCGAAGTGAGGCATCTGGAGTAAAAGTAACAACAGATTTCAGATGTTTAGTCAGTCAGGGTAGAGTTAGCTCTGAAGACCACTGTGGGGGCCTTTTGTTTATAGGTCACCTCCTCCGCTGCCCTTCTCTGTGCGGTGGTGCTGGGGAGTCCTCGTTCCCGCCGTGGCCCTGACTAAGAACATAGCTTTCCAGCTGCACTAGCAGAGTTGGGAGCAGGCTGTCCAGCAAGGCCAGGCCTTCCCAGGAACATCGTAGCCCCCTGAAAGGCCAAACAGAAAAGACAAAATGTGCTTCTATCCAACTTTTAAGTTACCATTAAGAACAAACAAGAGCATTTACAAACTATGCATGACGCATCTATTTGTGTTTTACCAAATCTTATTTTAGCGATATTCAGGCAACAAATTTTAAAATCATGTTGTAATCACCTTTTATCAAGAATCAGTAGGCCATTCTGCTGTAGTTCCTGTATGTCTTCAGACTGTCCCAGAACTGCATGGAGATCATCAACAGGGCTGAACATTTTCCAGTGCTAAAATACATAGAAAATATTTTTTAATATACTTAATTATTTATTTAGATTCCATATTGTGTTTTTACACATACAGTATACTTTCTTGTATATTCCCACTTGACTTATAAAGTTCAACTAATTAAGATCCCATGTAAGCTCAAAGAGACACTACTTCTTTTGTGTATTTTATGTATTTGAGTTTCAGTTCCATCCCTACATGTTTAGGTGACATGGCTTTTGACAACAGCAAACCCACCTGGTGTGTGATTCCATCTGACATCCGCAGTCCCATGACCAACACCTCCTCCAGCCTATGTACACACACACACACACACACACACACACACACACACACACACACACACACACACACACATTTCAGTCACGGCTTCCCCTTATCAGCTCTGTATTTCGGTCAATCTATTGTATGGGTTCTCTTGAAAGCATTTTTTGGTGGTGTTGGCAACTAATGTGCCTTTCTACACCCAGCAGCTTGCCGCTGAGTCATGATGACCCACATATAAGACCTTTACACCACCACACACAAAAGCCACTGGGACCAGTCAGTGCCAAAATGATGCCTACTCACAGTGGCAGGTGAGTCAGCGGAATCCGGCGCCTTGTGGCGTGACCAAACTTCTGGACCTCGCTCATCCACACGTCCGGCTCCAAGGTCTGGGTGCGAGCCTCCCTCTGCACGGATCCAACAGAGTGGGGCACGAACCGTCCGTGGGCCCCTAGTCCAAACAGATGGACAGTAGCAAGCTGATAAACCGAAGTGGTCAAGGAAAGTGATGGAAAAACTTGCTCAAAATAGTACTCAAATAGTTTGTTATGGCTTATACAAACTGCATTTACACTTGCATTTATACAATTTAGTTGACTCTTTTAGCCAAAGCGAAGATCAACAATTAAGCTACATTGAAGAAGTTTTAGAAAGAATATTAAAAGAAAGATTACTGCTTTCAAGAGAGTGCGAGTGCAGAAGTGGAGTCAAATGCAGGAAGTGCAACGAGGATGCAATGGAGTGCAATGGAGATTATAGGCTACGTGCTGGGACAGTATCGATTATCTCACCTGGGCCAACACCAATATATTGCTGTGCTCTCCAGTAGCCAATATTATGCTCACTCACAGCACCCTACAAAAAACAATCAAGGAGCAATCAACTTAAGATTATCATGAAATACACATAAAAGCATACAAACAAAAAACACACACACACAAAACACCACTTACATTTCTGGCAAAGTTGGAGACCTCATACTGGCGAAAGCCTTGATTTTCCAGGATGTGCCTTGCAGTCCTGTACATGGCGGCGGTGGTGTCTTCACTTGGTGGGGTCAGCTCGCCTCGCTGGACCTGTTTGAAGAGCTGAGTGCCCCTCTCCAGGGTCAGCTGGTAGAGAGACACGTGATCGTCACAGACCGCCAGCAGCTCCTCCAGCTCCGTTTCCCATGAGGCCACGCTCTGGCCTGGACGGCCAAACATGACGTCAACCGAGACGCGTCCCGGACAAAGGCTGCGGGCCTCGGAGATGGTGCGCAGGGCTTGTTGAGAACTGTGGTCTCGGCCCAATAACCTCAGATCCGCATCGTTAAGAGACTGGAGAGTAGGAAATAGTGATGCAACACACACACAACTAGGCTTACAAAACTGCTGCAAGCAAAAGTGAGAGTAAGATATAAATGTTTCTTTGGCAAGGCATCAACTTGTGAAACTCCTGGCAAGACTGAGTCACCATAGCAACCTATCCTTGCCTTTTTCTAATAGCCATCATTATATTTTAGTATAAATAATTATAGATATAATTATGATGTATGCTGTATATGATATGCCACCATTTGGGGAAATATGCTCATTTCCACCTTACCCTCGAGTTAAACAGCTGAGTCATATCTTTCTCCAATTCATCCAGCCGTTCCCTGCACCGTTCCCAGCGGTAGGACTTTTAGCTTCAGCTTAACATAGGCCTAGATCATTGACTCAAATTAGACCGTTAGCATCTCTCCTACTGTCTCTCCTACTGTCTTGTTCAAAGGTGACTACAAATTCTAATAGTTTTGCTGACTCTTCTGTAGTTGCAATGTTTACTCTGCGGACCAACAGAAGTTGATTTTCTAGGCTCATATGGCATGGAAGTACCCTCATTCGGCATATGAAGGGACTATTTTCATGTCACATCAGCCCAGAAAATCAGCATGTTAGTACAAGTTACAACTAGAAGAGACAAGCTTTAATTTGGGAAACTCTCAGAAGACTTAGTAACTTTTACAAGATTGCAGTATAATAGACATGATGCTAACAGTCTAATATGATTTAATGATCTATGCTAAGCTGTAGTAAGTCCTACCATCATACCCAGAGAACGGCTGGACGAACTGAAGAAAGGTTTAACTCAAGGAGTGGTGTTTAACCTGAGGAGAGGTAAAATAAGGATATTTACAATACCAATTACAGTGGTAAAATACAATTTCTTTACTGTAATTAAGAATTTGACTTTCTGTTGTACTACATAATGATCTTAAACAAGTCTACGGTACAACCTTCAGGTGTGCGCAGAGGTGTGCTGCAGAGGATCTAAAATGAGTTCACTTAAAAATACCCATAAAAAATCAATTTGGCAATACTTCAAAAATAGGGATTAACAATGTATACACCATGATACAGTATTAGTATTATTACAATAGGCTAGCCTACACATTATTCCTATGTCTTTCTCAATCAAGGGGTCCATGGCCTTAAAAAACATTGAGGGTCTCTGCTCCGAAAATAATAAATAAGATAGGTAGGTACAAGTAGGAAGAAAATGTTTCTAATGGTTAAATAACCTAATAAAGGGCTTGCACTTCAATCAGATGAGCACAAACTGGGACAAAAGAGCCCTTAAATGTACCCACAGATGCAGGGATCCTTTGATATCTGAAAAACTCCCCCATCCTAATGGGCTCTCAGCACATAGCCTAATTCCATTCCAGGTGCAGCTCAATAGGCCTGGGCTCAAGAGGCTGATGTGTTTTCCATTCGTACGTGGCAACAGAGGTGTTCTCTCTCTTTGTTTACAACACTGGGCCATCGCACAGCCTTGCTCTGCCCTTTGTTCCTGGGTCGGCCTAATTTCTCTAGCCCCTGGCTCATCCTCAGGGCAGGCTATGTAACAAATTCACTAATCACTAGTCACTCAGTAAAAACACTAAAGGAGTACTTCATTATGTCAGTGGGAGGGAGCGAGGAAGAGTGGGAGTGAGGAAGAGAGGGAGAGAGCACAGCTTTTATGATGGCCCACTAAGGTTTCCTATCATTTCATTAGCATACTTTAAAGGCATTCAGGAATGCTCCGCTTAAGGAGACGGAAGTCTATACGCATTTCCATCAGCTGTGTTATGCAAATCACACTCTCCTCGTCACCTTGAGTTTCACTTTACCCCTTATTTGTATTGAAATGTCCTTAGTTCTTGAGTATTGTATTTAAAAACAGTGGAACTCAAGTTAAAAATCTCTGGTGAGAAAGAGCATTCTTGGGTTTGGGTGATGACATGTATTGGTTTCAAACAGGCACAGAAAGTAGAGTAGGTCACAAAGAAAAGGTTATGTAACAGATGCACCAAGAAAGAGTAAAATAGCTGAACTCTCTCACCAGGTCCATTCCCTGTTAATCTATCAGAGCTTTTGTAACAAATCAATGCATCTGATGTAATTGTAGCACTAGGTCATGATTAGGAATCAAATGGCATCCATCTGACTCTTTCCTTGTAGTCCCACATGAGTAATGCCAAAATGTTTTAGCTACAATTTTTATTTATTTACTTTGTTTAGACATCATGATTTGTGTATTCATTTCAGATACAAGCATTAAAAAACACACTGAGACTGATGATGGAAACGGACACTTTTTATGGTCCCCATTATCAATGCTAATTGACCCAATTCTTAATAAATTCTTTCATCAATTCCTTAGTGGTATTCAGTATCACCATTTGTGCCTGTAGCCTAAACTACAAACTAAGTTGAGCTGTTTCAATTTGTTCTGTTTCAAATAAATCAGAAAGACTCGTCGTCTAAGGGTCAGCAAAACAAGGTGGCATCATATCACCTGCACTCCAATGGACAGTCGATTAATGCCAGCCTGCTTGAAGTCTGTCAGCTTGGACATTCCAGCAGGTGTTGGGTTGACTTCCAGAGTGATCTCTGCCTCCTCTGACAGCTGTGCACGTTGAGAGACTGTCTCTAGAATAGCAGCAATGGTGGCAGGCTGTGCCAAGCTAGGTGTTCCCCCTCCAAAAAATACTGAAGTAATTCTGAAAACAAATACAGGACAAAAGGATTTTAAGATGCATTCCTGTTAGTTGCGAACCATCTTTTACATGGTAATAAAGTTGAATAAAAAGGCAATGATACAAGAATATTGCATTGTAAAGAAAAAAAAACAAACAACAAAAAAAAAAAACTTAATGACACTCACGTACCGTGACACCTGACTAAGCTTTAGCAAAGTTTCTGTCTCTTTCTGCAAACATTCTGTCATGATAGGATGGTTGACAGACCGGGGAATGTACTTGTTGAAGTTGCAGTATGAGCATCTTCTTAGACAGTATGGCCACTAGGGAATGATGATAAAAACAGAAAATTTTATTAGCCTATTCAGGATAAAAGACAACGCCAAAATGAACAGGGATGTCAGACAACTTACGTGAACATACAAAGACGCCTCTTCAGACAGAGGTGGCAAAACTAACGTTACGCTTGTGCCTTTTGAAGAGGCAGTTTGAGTGTCAGATTTCGGCGACCCAAAAAACGTCCGCCTGGCGACAAATGACCAACAGAAAGATCTCGTATTTTTCATATCTCAAACACACCCATGAGGAGGTCACATTGATGTTTTCAAATTATTGCTAAGGATGTGTTTACACGGCCCGATTTAGTGGATGAACAGATACGTCACAGGAAATAGAAAGAGCTCGCGGACGGCATACAGTAAGCACTAGATGGCAATGTAGAGTAACTTTGCTCTGCTCTCCATGGATGTGCTTGCCAGAGTTGGGGATTGTAGATTTGGTAATAGCCTATCAGCAGTGCACTAACAGTATTTGATAGAGACAGGACTCAAAACATTATGTATCATTGCACGCATCTAACTTTATTGGTATAGCCTATGGATTAATTAAACTATTAACAACAAGGTAGGCCTAATAGGCTAGCAGCCTGATGCAGGTCTGGCCTATAGGCCTACCGAAATAGAAAAATATGATAAGCGAAACCTTTTTTTCTTTTGAAGTAAAACTTAACAACTTATATTGTATCAATACTGGTAAAATGTTATGCCACACTTGCTATAAATTATGCTACATTGCTGCAGTTGTGTAATCCCATGATATGGCAGTCTGTCAGCCTGTGTGAGCATGCATGCGTGAATAGTGTTTATGAGTGAGAGAACACACTGAGAGAACTGCAGACTCAATTCAATTGCCCTCTTGCCCAGAGGCTATTTTCCACTCAATACTAAAACTGCATCACAATCATTTGGAAGACAGACAAAGTTGCACATAACAACCACCTGCTCATCTGTGATGTTGTCTGCAGCAAGAAAGCCATCAAAGTTCAAAGTAAAGGGACCAGCCCAACAGATCCTTCAACTAACAAATTCATCACATCACCTTTTGATCTCACACAGGAGGGTTTTTAAAAAGCAATGCCCAGGAAAGAGGGTAAGTTCTCTATATTACCTCTGTATTTTGTGCAACGGATTCCTTAAGCTTTTTGCCATTGAGTGGACACTTAAAAGTTTAGGAATATATAGCAGCATGTTTTTCAGTGTTTAAAGGATAAAACACATCCATCTTTCCCCACAGCTAAAGGTGATGTTGAGCTCAGGATTGTAGTGATTGGCAGCAGTGGCTCCGCACAGTTTTTACTCACCAACTCCATCCTTGGAAAGGAGGAGTTCTCCAGAGATGTCAACAGCATCGCAGGGAGCCGTAAGAACCTGGGTAACCTGGCTGGACGGAGGGTAGCGGTGGTCAACGCCCCTAACCTCTACGAGAAGGACCTGTCCAAGGCCAAGATGAAGGAGGAGCTGAGGCGGGCCAAGTGCCTCTCGGCTCCGGGCCCCCACGCCCTCCTCCTGGCATTCGACATGGATAAGATCAGCCCCAATGACATCAAGACCCCCAAGCTGGTGATGAAGCGCTACGGTGAGAGGTCCTTGAACCATGCCATGATCATGCTGGCCTACGATGGCGATCTGGAAGGCACGGCACTGGATGACCTGGTGATGCGCACCGACCTGCACCTGCGAGAGCTGCTGGAGTTCTGTGGCTGCCGTTACCACATCTTTCGCAAGAACTGGCAGGACCGCAGCCAGGACCGGGAGCTGGTGCGCAAGATTGAGCGGATGGTGGTTGCCCAGGGTGGTCAATATTACACAAATCACTCATACATGCGGGCGGAGGACAGTGTGCGGAAAGAGGTGGAGAGGCTGCAGAAGAAGCGTGAGGTGGAGACGGAGAGAACCTTTAACGAGCTGGAGGACCAGTACCACGGAGAGGAACGCCGGCGGCAGATGGACAGTTATAATACCAGTCTTGGTGCTGAGATGCGCGCCAGGGCCGAGATGGACAACGGCTGGCTCCGAACCTCACTGCTAACAGGGGTTGGAGGGGGGTTTGTGGTGGGAGCCATCATGGGAATGGTGATCGGTGCAGTGGAAGGACCAGGGGGAGTGGCGGTGGGCGGGACAGTAGGAGGGATTGTAGGCGGAGCCGCTGGAGGAGCTGTGCAAGTGGCGACTGAGCACCTTGAAGAGAGAATTGGGCCTAATCCCAACAACTTTAACACTGTCTTCATCAATCGTTTTTTCCGCACACCACGCTTTTCGTTTCGCTAACATACAGCCAGTGTTGGGTATGTTACTTTAGAAATGTAATGCGTTACAGTTACAAGTTACCCCTTTGAAAAATTGTAGTGTAACTATTTTGATTACTTTAATAAAGTAATGTAACTAATTGCATTTGATTACTTTCTGATTACATTTCGACATGTTTGAACTTTTTTTTTTTCCAATCGTCAAGCAATTTTGAGTTTTTGAATCCTGGCGATGTTAACTGTCACATAGTCCTATTATTCACCATTGACATTGCAAAAATTCTTTTTAACTCCCACAGAAGTGTCAGAATTCACTACGAGCAAAAACTTGGTGAACATCACTGAATAAGCAGGTGTTTGTCTGAAATTGCTCATAAAGTATGTGTGCACCTGATCAATATAGAGCTCATTTTTATATCCGGCAATGTTGTAGTTTCTGTCTGAGTCAGGCCTCCTTGCTACTGAAACTTAGACCGCTGTAGATCCAGTAACAAGTGAGTAGTGTTGCCAACATGACAGTAGAAACAATTATATTAGCATAGTGTATTTTAGCTGTAGTAGTGACATTTAGTTGTAAATAGAGGATGTTGTATTTACATGAAGCACACTTAGCCAATGTTTCTGCAGATGATATTGGGATCATGTAACTAAAATTGTAATTCTGAATATTTCTTGATGTAACTGTAATTCAATTACACATTTTTTCAAAGTAACTGTAATTGATTACTGTTACTTTTATTTTGTAATTAAATTACGTAATTTCGTTACATGTAACTCATTACTCCCAAACACTGCATACAGCGCCAGCTCTCAGAACCGAACCAGGTACATTTCCTGGTTTGTATGATCAAAGGGATTACCCACCAATTTAATGTTCTCTCTACAGTTAGATTAAAAGACATAACATGGTAATATGTTGTTTAAGGAAATCTGTATTTTTTGGCCTGAAGTGCAAAGCTTAATTTATGTTGCTGCAATTATAAAAATAAATAAATGCCAAAATTCTTTTTATTTTCCTGTTTCTTTATTTCATATTTTTCCCTTTCAAGACTTAGTATAATAGTTTAGGAAAGTATGTTACACTTTATGCAGTGTCAAAAGTTTTGTAAAGAGGGCTTTTATTCAAAGAGACAGAGGTAGGAATTCAGTCATGCAGATTCAGAGAAATAAAATGGATTCAATATTACATCCAATATTTAGATACTGACCTTATCGCCATGGGGAATTTTTAATTGGTTGGCATCCAGCCTAGTTACACAACTCTCCGATAATAACATCAGCAGGATGCTAATGCAATTTAAGTTACCCAACAGCTGATCAACACACTAAAATAATTAGGCTAATCATTATGTAATTTCATTTTACCCTACCTTATTAAAAACAATGGCTTTAACTTTGTTATTAACTGAATTGTTTAGAATGGTTATTATAATATAAAGGCTAGATTATTTGATTATTTTTCAAATTATTAGCATCAATAGGCCTACTACTGTTTATGCCTGTCTCTGACTTAGAATCCTTCTCAGATATGTTGTGAACTGATACTGCCTTTTATTAAAGCTTAAACCTTAACAACTCTAAAATAGGAGTTGTAAGAGTTGTGCTAGCAGGGTTATGTTTCACATAACAACTGTGTGCATTACTTCCTCTTACCTTAAGTTATTGCTATTGTAACATGTTGTTGTCCTGGAATCTTGTGTGTGAACTTCTTATCTCCAGATTGAGTGGGTGGGGCCTTGTGGCATAGGTCTCTTAGAAGTTGTTGGCTTTCCCCGCCCAGATAGTTCTTACCTGTAATCATTTTCAGACTCTTAAACCCTCCTTCGAAGCCCTGTCACAACCTGAAGGAACCCCATATCATCAGAGTACCAAGAGAAAGGGCCTTAACCTTGCTCTCACCTTTCGGGTAAGATCCCAATTTGAAATTTTACATATCAAGGAAAATCATTTTCCCTTTATCTGACACCTTATGTATACAGGTGTGTCTAAGACAGGTGATTTCTTAACCTTCTGGAATGATCAATGTTTGTAGCCTAACCAAAACCAAAGCTGGCACATTCCTGAATATACAAATTCAACAATTTTAATTAAACAAAAACAAAACAATGACCATTGCTTCACACTCGACATGGTCAATGATACATTTTAAGTTAGGTTTTTTTTTTTAACTTCATTTTTAAATCATGTCTACCATATAAGGTTCAGAGTTGCTACCTTACAGCATAATATTCTATCTCAAGTCAGAAGTTTATTTCAAATTTACATGTGTAGGCTATGAATTACTGTACTGGCGATCTGTCCATGTGAAAAATTATGGTTTAAATCACACACATTGACATAGAGTATATGTGCTCTCATGCTTTTGTACTATGTACTACTGATGTACTGTATTTGAGCCTTAGACAAACCTGTTTGGTTGCATGCCATTGGTCTTTCATTGCTCTCTGTCGCTCTTACATTCTTTTTCTCGAAGGTCATGATTAAGCGACCATGGTTAAAGTGTTGAGCGTAGGTGTTCGTGGAGGTGGAGGAGTGAATTTGTGTCCAATGAAGTAAACAATGACATGTAGACTGGGCCTTTAACAGAGCAGAGGAGTGCTCATGTTTTGTGAATGGCAAAAAAAAAAACCCAACTCCTTTCAGAGTCTCTGAAGGCCAAACACCCACCTCACGCTGAAAAACAGCCATTCTCTGTCTGACATTCTGTGTCTTTGAAGCTCTGAATGAGAATATCCTTCACATAAGCTCTTTTGGTCTTACAAAATACAGGCTGTACTTTACCTGTGTGTCATGCTGTTTTTCAGGCAGAATCGACTGCCTTACAAAAATCGATATTTCGTGGTAGAAATAAAAAATACATACACTAAACTTTACAATTTGTTTCCAACTGTACTTTCGAAGTGAAAATATGTGGAAGTTTTATTTCTACAGTTTTATCTCTGGGAAAAAGATATGAGATCCGGTGGCAGTCTTAGCTGATACTGTCCCACGTGCCTTTCCTCTTATCACTAAGCTTTGACTTTAGGTGAACAGGGCCGTTCCAAGGTACTTGAGGGCCCCAAGCAAACCAGGACATGGGGGCCCTTCACTCCCCGTAAATACTTACACGAACCGCATTGTTATAATTTTCAAACATCATCAATATAATTATTTGTATTGTACAGTTGTCTAACTCCAGTTTAAAGTCATATTTTTTTGTTGAAAAACACCACCAACTTAACTACTAAAATGGTTAAACAGTCAATCTTGGGGGCCCCTTTCAGCCTGGGGCCCCAGGCAATTGCTTGGTTTGCCTGCCTTGTTGCGACGGCCCTGTAGGTGAAGTCCCTTTACTTTCATGTTGCATGTAGAACATGCTGTTCTTAGGACATGCTGTTCTTGTGTTGGTGTTTCATGGTAAAAATTTATGTTTCATCCCAGGTAATGGCCTCTACCATCGGTCTTCTGCCCAAGAAACACTTTCTGTGCTCTTTGTGTGAGCATATTTTCACCAACCCCGTGACCACTCCCTGTGGCCACAGCTTCTGCAAGGTGTGTCTGCGCAAATACTGGACCCAGCCCGCAGCTGAGAGCTGCCCGTCCTGTAGGAAGGTCTTCGGGTCACGACCCCACCTCAGTGTCAACCGCATCCTGGCAGATGTCACCGAGAACTACAAGATGACACGACAGGCAGCCAAACAGGAGAACCATAACAGAGAAGAGAAAACTGATAAGGTATTTTATATGGGTTAAAAAAATACATTATACAGCCCTACAGACAGTACGGGCAATTGGGCCTAATATGTGATTTGTTTCAAATGCTTGACGCGGTTATGTCTCCTTTCTGCAATCGTTGGCTTGATTGGTTGTAGTTCTGTCAATTGCCTTGCAGAGGCATTTTGATCTAAGTTTGTTGATTCTACCTAAGGGAAGTGGGATGACAGGAAAGCTAGACCCAGGCTATAAAATTTACATATGATTACATGATTATAACCACAGATTAGACAGACTAACAGGGCTTTATTCATGTCATTCCATTCCGCAATTCCATATCTCATTCTTAATCCTCTCCTCCATTGGCTGGTGGGTGCAGACAGCAGAGGAGCTGCAGCAGATGATTCAGGAGAGGCTACTGAAGATGGATCAGCTCAAAAACTCCCTGAAACTACTCAAAGTAAGAGCTCCTGTTCCTAAGCAACCAGCAAAGATTCTGTCTGCCTATAAAAGCTTCAACCACACTGCCTCATCATCAAACACAGATAGGCTACAGTAGCCTACATATGACCATTAAGAGTATCTATCATTGCCTTGTTGTCCAAGCTCATTAAAGGAGAAATCTGGTGTGAATCAATGCATAATAATTGATGGTCATTGGGTGCTGAAGGCAGGAAAAAAAACAGTTGATACAACATACCAAACAAAGAATCAATTGGTAGCCTAATAATAACTGAATGGGGCATAGAAACCTACTCTCAGTTTTATTTTGCCCCATTCAGTCAATGTTAATTATCGGTTTTGATAATCACTTTATGTTGTAGCCTACCAATTTTTCTGGTTCTTTCCCCTAAAGATAGACTTTGGTTATCTGAAACAACAGGGCTACTGTTTGATTCACACTGGATTTCTCCTTTAAGTCAATGTGAGGGGACCTTAAAGGTGAAGTCAATATTATCTATCGTTTTTCATCACTTTCTTCTGACAATCTATCAATTCTGTGTGCTCACGCGACAGAGTTTACAAACACTCCTGGTCTTATGAATGTAAAAAATAAAAAATAAAAAAATTCCCAAACAGGGAAATACACAATCAACAAGTGCCTTCAGGAACAATGTAGGGTGTATAATTGATTGACCTTTTAAAATGCTAATCAGTCCAAAGATCTTTCACAAATATAGATAAGTGCCACAACACAATAACAGCAGTCTTTTGGTTTTTTTGGCTGATTCAGAGCTCGTGTCGGAGAGAGGTGCAGGAGAGCCACCGTGTGTTTGACGCCCTCATGAGCTCCATCGAGCAGAGCCATGCGCTGGTGGTGGCTGCCGTGGAGGAGAAGGAGAGGCTGGCGGAGAAGAGGGTGAGCAGGCTGGTGCGGGAGCTGGAGAGAGAGATCCGAGAGCTCGGCGAGGGAAACACCAATCAGGAAGAGGCGCAAACGGAGATGAAGAGATGGGTAAACACAGAATCTACTTTGAGAATGCAGCCGCAGAATTTCCATGGTATTTGAATAGCAGATACTTATTCAAAGCATGTTCCTGAAGGGATACATTCTTTCTTTCTTTCTTTTTTTATATCACTGTCAACTCAGAGATGGAAGCCATATGACTTTGCCTGAATGCAGCCAAACCACTTTGGCTTGATTGTGCTACACCCTCATATTTTCCATTTTATTTCCTGGAAAGTTGTTATTGTACAACCCAGCAATTTTTCAAATTTTTGACATTCTTCCTCAATGTTCTAGAGTTCACGCATGACCCTGGAAGACACAGAGCTGAGGGACTGGTCAAGAGTTTCTCTTGAGACTGACCCATGTGTTGGAGTGACCAGGAGAGCAATGCTTGATCTAGTGGACACAGTCCTTATGGAGACCAATAGACTCTCTAAATCAGGTTGGTGTCAAACGTGTAAAATAACAGGCACTGACAGACATTGAACAATTTGGCCTCAAATATATTGAATATTTTCCTTGTCATGCTTCTATTTTTGTTAATTTCTTATTTTTGTGATCTGGACCACATGAAATTTTCATCACATGAAAGTTTCTGGTGTGTTATTTATTATGCTCAATTATATTGAGCATATGTGAATGGCAACAGATATTAAAAATGAAGTCAGAAACTGTGCTTTAATACTTTTCCAACTTTCTAACTGTATTTTCTTGTATTTCAACTTTGTACAGAACTAAAGAGGCTTCAAAAATATTCAGGTACTGTATGCACATGAAATTTTGACTGTTCCTCAAAAAGGAAAATGTCTTCCTTGCCTGTCATGAGAGGTTTGTGACTAAAACTTGTTTATTTCTCTGCCCCTCCAGTGGATGTCACCCTGAACCCCCAGACGGCCCATGCCTACCTCGTCCTCTCGGACGACAGGAAGCAAGTCAGGCACGGTGACAAGAGACAGGAAGTCCCTGAAAGCCCAAAGAGGTTTGACCGTGTGGCCAACGTCTTAGCTAAGGAGAGCCTTCTCTCGGGCAGGTACTACTGGGAGGTGGATGTTGGTAGCAAAACCGAGTGGGACTTAGGTGTGGTCCGGCACTCGGTCAACAGAAAAGGGAAGTTTACCGTCTGCCCTGCCAATGGCTTCTGGACTGTGAGCCTGAGAAACGGGAATCAGTACATTGCCAACACGTCGCCGCCCACCGCCCTGGCTCTGCGCCACAAGCCCAAGAGGGTGGCTGTGTTCGTGGACTACCAGGAGGGAAGGACGTCCTTCCTGTGCGTGGACAGCGGTGCCCACATACACACCTTCATGGACACGTTCACAGAGAGACTTCATCCTTTCTTTGGCCCTGGGAGGCCTCATGGAGGCAAGAATACGACCCCTCTTACTGTCACCAGCAGCTGTTGCAGCATTTGAATGCATAACCTTTAAAGACACCAAAAAGACTATATTTGACTAATCTCACTGATTAAGCTCACTCAATGTTCATCTGTGTCTGTCTAAAAACATTGAACTTATACTGAAGGATTATTTATTTGTTATAATATTCAAGTATTATGTTAACCACCCAGCCGTGCATAATGTGAATAAATATATTAGAATTTGTACGCATTGTGTCTGTGTCAATGCTCAGTAGGCCTTAAGATTAGGATTAGAATAACAGTTGAATTCCAAGATAATATCATAAATCACACATTCACAGTGTCCTACAATACTTTTGTCAACATGATGTTTGAGTAGTTCCAATGCTGCTTTGTCTGGATCAGATAAGAGAACAGACTTGAACAAAACACCATCAGAAAAACCTAAAATCAGTCTTTACACAGGTAAAGAGGAAATAAAGGGCTAAAGGTCACATCAGTCATCTTGCTCCCAGCTATAAGACAGGGCACAGAAAGCAACAACAAAGAAGCAAGTTACATAAGGGAGGGAGACTGCAATCATTGGGGACCCTTACTAAGCCCATAAAAACATGAACATGGAATGGTAAGAAAGAGATGAAAAGAAAGGGCTCACTTCAAGAAACAAGAAGGCAAAAGATGAATAAAGAAAGACAGAATGGATTGATGAGTGGGGTTTGGGGAGGGAAGGTTGGGGGGGGGGTTGGGTTCGAGGAGACCGAGGGCGAGAGAACAGCGGGGCATTGTGCGACAACGCCAGGCACTGGGAGACACACACTCAGACACATTCACGCATTCACACACACGGACACGGGCGCGCTCGCATGCGCGTGCTTCTGCCCACTGCCCCTTCACTCAGACCCTTCACTGGCATCCTGGAGGGCAGACCCTCGCTCCAGTCCTGTCCTCGCCATCTCCCAAACGACCACCAGCACCAAGGAGAAGCACACATTTGGTTCCAACACCACTAGAGATCATCACTTGTGTTCAAGGTTACCTGTAAACGGCACTGACGTTTGTTGTTTACTTACAACATCCCATCAAGTTGTACCAAATCGTCAGAAGTTGATGCTGCAACCCAGACGGGAACCAGGACCAACAAGAGAAGACTTGGGAGAGTGATAAACATTGGGCAGAGGTAAGATCTTCATTGTCATAAATATATTCTGAATCTGTATGTTGTATATGAAGTTTATACCACATATTTATGTTACTTCAAATGAGAGCTTACTGACATGTCGTCAACCAGCAAGTGTGGACACTGGGCATCCTATAAAATCTCAAAGCACTGAGAGATAACTCACTTCCATTTGTCAACATCAACATTGATGGGATGTGAGCCCAAATCTTGAAGTTTGTTTCTTTATTGAAGTGCTGCCCTGTTGTGTATGGCAGATGTGAAAGTGATTGACTTTCAGAGCAGGCATGAACAGACCTTGGTCTGCTTGGCCCACTCCAGAGGGTCGCATGAAAGCGTCTTGTGTTCAGGCACGCCTCATGTTTTTCTGAGATAATCCACTCGCTCTGCCAGGCGTAGCTCTCCACCCACGACAGTGTGAAAAGGACCCTTTCTCTCCTATTCTTCCTGGAATCCACTAATGCTCACTGTCCACGCTTGTTCCAAAATACTTATGATAAGGACAAGCTCTGTGATGATTTAGATTATGCAAATGGTGAAAATACAGAGAATTAATAATAGGTTGTACAAACAGGGTTTGCGCCTTTTCTTTTTTTGTGAAAATGGATGGTGTGTCAACGTATTGTTAGTTATTTTGTGAATGTGGCAACCCACAGAGCTTGATTTTTTACAGTTTGTTGCTTATCTGATTCACAGGGGCCATTCGGACAGGGCTTCGCAGCATTTAAGTGGACAAGGAGAGGTCGAGGGAGAGGAAAGGAAGGAGAATTTTTCTTCCTCTAATAGTGGTGAAGGCTTCATCCCATCTGGCAGATTTTTAAAGAGGACTGTTCACTGACCTTTGGAGACCAAAAACAAAAACAAACTTGCTAGCAACCAACATCTTTCCATCGTCATGGCGACCACGGGTATGCAGCTTCTGGGCATAGTCCTGTCCATCATCGGCTGGGTCGGCGGCTTCCTAGTGTGCCTCCTACCCATGTGGCGTGTCACTGCCTTCATTGGTAACAACATTGTGACAGCGCAGATCACGTGGGAGGGCCTGTGGATGAACTGCATCGTCCAGAGCACAGGTGAGATCCAGTGCAAGGTGTACGACAGCCTGCTGGCTCTGCCCAGCGACATGCAGGCAGCCCGCGGCTTCACCGTGCTCTCCGTGCTACTCTGCTGCCTGGGACTCACCCTGGGTGTCCTGGGCATCAAGTGCACCAAGTGCGTGGGCCACCCGAGCCTTGAGGCACGCCTGGCCCGCGTCGCTGGCGCCATGTTTGTCATCGCAGGCTTCCTCTACCTCGTGCCTGTCTGCTGGGCTGCCCACTCCATTATCAGGGATTTCTACGACCCGTATGTGGCGGCACCACACAAGCGTGAGCTGGGGCCCGCGCTCTACATGGGCTGGGGCGCCTCGGCCCTGCTGCTCATCGGCGGCTCGCTGCTCTACGCCGGCTCCAGTCCCCCAGGGATTCCTTCCTCGCCCACCTTCAGCAGCGGGGAGAGCAGCCCACGCCGGGCAGGGGGGGCCTCACAGGTCAAAGGCTACGTCTAACACCGACGAACACCAGCTCTCACCCCAACGATCCCCTCTCTTAGTATTCCCAATTGTAATAGCAGATTGAATTTTAATGTTCCTATATGGTATTTTGTATCATGATGATCATGGCCTTGGTTACTGTCCAGTGGGGGTTGTGAAGAGAAATGTGAAAACATGTAATTATTTCATCTCTTATGTCCTCCAATAACCCTGTCTATACGTGTGTATAAAACAATAAAGTCTTTTGTCCTTTAAACGCTTGGTCTGCAAATAGTTTCTAAGCCTGTCATTCTCGGCAAAACGTCACTTTTAAGACTGGATATATTTTACAAAATACATACAATATTTTCTATTGTATACAATATATGAATAATACTGTACAGTTGTTGCTTAAATTAAACATTTTCAATTATGGTTGGGTTTGCAGATATTATGCATAATATCCATTCTACATTCACACATTAAAATGCTGATTATGTTAACTAGTGGTAGAGCAATGGCTTGCATATTTTTGCATATTTTTACACATCTAGGCTACATGTTTCTCTTTTTCACTTTCAGGCTCAGTCTGCCACACACACACACACACACACACACACACACACATGCACAGAGAGAGAGAGAGAGAGAGAGAGAGAGAGAGAGAGAGAGAGAGAGAGAGAGAGAGAGAGAGAGAGAGAGTACATGTACAGTACAGTACATTAGGTGTACTATGTATTTCTCCACAATGGTTGTGGCAGGTTCAACGACACACAGTATACCTATGGAACAGAGAATGCAGCGTGTAACACTAAGAGGTGTTTGTGGCACCAGAGATCAGACGATGGTGTCTTGCCTTTTCTGGTACCACTGTGCACACTAGGCTCTTAGTGTGGGGACAAAAGGCTCCTTACTCTCCTAAGGTAATGACATCAGCTGGTATAGAATCACCCCGTCTCCCATTGTTTTAAAACCTTGTGAGAATGGAAGCCAGTGCAATGTCAGGTCAACCGTCCCATAGGCTACTGCTGATTCAGACGGCTTGGATTCACTCACATGCAGGACAAGAGTATTTTACATAGTGTGTGTGCTTTAGTCTGTCAACTCTGTCAATATAATTCCAATTTACAATGGTCTTTAATATTTGTTCTTGTTCATTGTCTGGTTTGTACCCATGCACGTGTTGAAATTCTTCGAACAGTGAAGCTGGCTTCCACTGTATGAAGCCAGACTGCCAAGAAGACAATGGTGTTTTGTAGTTTGAGTGCCATGTGGTGACTCATACATGACCTAATGGGTAATGGCTCTGGTCAACTGAAGTGGAAGTAAAATAAAGCAGGACTGTATCCTTTGTTATTATGCTATTCTAGGAAAGGTGTAGGCCTATGTCAATTAGCCTATAGACTAGATAGCCCAAGTGTTTTCAGTGGGAAGATATGCATGATGAGTTTTATTGATTTATTTTAGGTGTTTTTTTTTTTTTTTTTTTTTTAACCAGGTGGACTAATGTAATTTACTGAACGTTATAGAGACATTTTAACAGAACTTGAACAGTTGGCTGCTAAGCCTTTAACCAATTCTGTATTAAACACTGGGAGGCGATGTCAGAATAAGTTTGTGTTGCCTTCAATACACAATTAGATTGGCTAAGAAACTCTACGACACGGGAAGCAGGAAGTCTAGTAGACAACTTTGCTGCTTGGGTTGCATAGCTAGCGTTTCGTTGATCAAAAACCGTTGTTGTCAGCGAGTCGGAAACCTTATATATAACATGGGAAAGGGTGGTGGAACCTTTGAGAGGCTTCTTGGTAAGATGCTTGTTAAATAAATACTTAATCGATCTGTAAACAATATTGTTTCTTTGGCGTATATGTTTGCATTGTTGTTCTTGACAGTGCTAGGGATGTGGCTTGCTAGCCCCTAAGTTAGCAAGCTAGCAAGCGTCGTCACCCATTGTTTACTGCCAAGTCGGGGCCTAATGATTTGGCTGCCACCTTCAACTTGTTAAATTAAACGATTTATCTTTGTCAGCAATTGTTTATGGGTTTATACAGCTTGTATGTTACTTACAGATTGCAAATTTGTGACTTGTGTGTTACGTTGTTCGGGTCGCGTTCTGCTGGCTGGCCCAGCTGATTTTCTCACTTTTCAGCTATCGCTAGCTAGCTAGACCCGAAGTTGACTAACCTATCCTCGTTATTAATTTTTAGGTTGGATAAAGTGGCTATGGCCACACTGAGAAGTTTTTGTAGGCTAACTAATTATTGTCACTTAATGACTAACTTACAGGTTCAAGCGCAGCAAGGATAACAAGGGTAGCTTTCAAAGGAAATATAATGATCGCTAACGTCATCAGTTGAATATTGTTCTTGGAGCTAGCTAGAAAGGCGTGGTAGATATCATAGGTCTACTTGGTTAAAACATATTGCCTTTTTTACTGAAACATGACAATGACACGTCGAAGAGAATCAGATGATCTGAGTGGAATGCAATGTCAACCATTAGGCTACACACTATTGCTAGTTGAAGTGACATCATCTCTATAAGTCACGATTTTTAAATGTAAAGTGATTATCCCCATTGGATAAGTTGTAGGCTAACATATTGTGACAGTTAGGTGTTTATCATTTCCATTCACTTTCAGACAAGGCCACAAGCCAGCTGTTGCTGGAGACAGACTGGGAGTCCATCCTGCAAATCTGTGACCTCATCCGTCAAGGAGACACGCAGTATGTAGAATTCTCCACTCCTTTGTTTTCTTCTTCTGTTTTGTTGTCATCACAGAGATGATATTCATGCATATGTATGTTGAGATAAGTGTTTACCTTGTTCTCCAGGGCAAAATATGCCATCGGTGCCATTAAGAAGAAGCTAAATGATAAGAATCCTCATGTGGCACTCTACGCTCTTGAGGTGAGTGATGGAGAGTTGATATTGCTGCTGTAAAAATGGCTGCATCATAAAAATGTTGGACAGAAATTTTGTAAATTTAGTGTGGCTTATTAGTGTGACCTAGTGATATTATAACTGTTCCTCTAAGAACACTGTATAGCAGTGCTAAACTTGTCACACTCTTATGTTATTGTACATGGTTCATTTACATTTCAATCAGGTGCTGGAGTCTGTTGTGAAGAACTGTGGACAGACAGTCCATGATGAGGTGGCCAGCAAGCAGACCATGGAGGAGCTCAAAGACCTTCTGAAGGTGATCTGTCCTCAACCGATTGTAGTTTTTTTAATTTCCATTCCCTTTCTGAGTTATATGTGGACGTTTTCTTGGCATGATCATTATTTTGGTTGGTGTGATCAAGGCAAAGTGTGCTTCTCTGACTGTTTTGTGTCCTCCCATGATATTGAACAATATAATGTCCTTTGCGGTTTATGAAATATGTGATGGACATTGACATCATCATAGTTAATATGGAAGTATCCATTTAAAGAGGTGAATGCAGTGGTTACAATCTTTGTTGTTTGACCAGTTACAGTTATTTTATGAAGGCAAAAATGTAAGTCATTCTGACCATAGAAGGAATCTCTGTTGCATAGAATATCATATAGTGCTTTGTTACATTTGAATGGTGTTGAATTGCTGAGAACAGTATTCCATGATCTTTGGTTAAGGTACTGCAGATGTGTGTAGTGTAGAATTGGCCACCATAGGGCACCCTTCCAGGAATGTGTTTTGTGGTTGGTTCAGGGAGAGATGATGTTTAAACAGTACATTTGAACATGAAGTGAACCCTCCTCTACAAGGTTTTGCAATATTTGGCAGAACATCTTGAAAAATTGTTTCACTCATGGGGCTTTTACTTGGAATGATTGTCTCTATGCTTGCCACCATTTTGCTGTGGATACAGTTTTCATTTTTCATTTCACTTTTTACCTCTTGGAAATGATAATGTTTAGGGGAGACATATTTTGGGCCAGCCTATTTTTGACGCAGCAATCATGTAGATAATGGCTGAATCCTAATGTCTACCTTAAGTCCTAAGCCTTAAACCCTCAAAGACTTAACTGGTATGATCTGACCAATCAGAAGGCAGACTGATTCTAATTAAGTCATTTAGGGCTTAGGGTGGACATTAGGATTCAGCCAATGTTGCCTGTTGTAGTATTAAACACAAAGAATTTAAACATTAATAAATGTTATGAACTATGTTATAACATTGCAGCACAATACAGCTGCAGCTAACTGAGCCTAAGCATGAATTTATATGAGGCCATCATTTTGCAGTTAATTATGCACCTACTATGATGACATTGAAATGTGCTGTTTTCTAATTATGTCTCTTCCGTTGGTGACCTACAAATTGACATATAGACTGTTTGGGGTGCACAGTCTTTTTACATCCTGCACACGCTCTTGTAAACAGGCTAAGTAGGTTACCAGGTTATGGCAACATAGCCAATATAATTTTTCCCCTCCCCATCATTCTCCTCCTGTGCTCTGAATATCATGCCGGTGGACTTTAGGTCGAGCTGACTCATCCAGTGCCTGACTTCCTGGTGATGTCATCAGATCACATGCTTTCACAGACAGATTAGCCGAGGGGGACTTCCTCTCTGGAGTCTGCCCTCTTAGGCTGAAAGGCAAGAGCAATGCTCATGCTCAGAAACTAGGAAAACATTAGGCACCATAGACTTTCGAAGGCACAGTAGCCTAGTGTTGTGTACATTTGGATAATCTCAGGTTTTCAGGTAATTATGCTCCTTTGAGCTTTGTCTGGATTTGAATGTTAGTAATAGAGAAGAAGGACATGTGAATTGTGAATGAATTTCTCTCTCTCTGTTGTGTAGGTGTAATCAGACTTAAATGCCTTAGATTTTACTTCACTTGCATTGTACTAGATCCAATTTATGGAGGCATATGTTACTATGGATGTGTATGTGTGTCATTGTTTGTGTACATATTTTAGACTCTTGTGTTAACAAATGGGACACAATACTTTAGTGTGTACATTTTAGAGTGAGTGACTGAGTGTGTGTACTGTATGTGTGTGAGTGTGTGTAAGTGAGTGAGTGTACAGTACGACTTTCTGGTAGTCATGAAGAGGTTTCCCCTTGCCTCAGAAACAGACCGAGCCCAATGTCAGAAACAAGATTCTCTACCTGATTCAGGCGTGGGCCCACGCCTTCCGCAACGAGCCAAAGTACAAGGTGGTTCAGGATACCTATCAGATCATGAAAGTGGAAGGTGAGTTAATGACACAGATACAACATACTGTAGGCATTCCTATTAAGAACCCCTTCTCTGAAATCCCTTGTTTGTTTTGGCCAAACTGTACTCTAATAGAATCTCTTCCGACAGGCCATGTCTTCCCCGAGTTCAAGGAAAGCGATGCCATGTTTGCAGCTGAGAGAGTAAGCGAGACTTCAGTATTCAGTACTGCAGAATTCAAGCGGATTCATTCATCAGTAGTTAAATAATTTGTGTGTGTGTGTGTTATCAGGCCCCAGACTGGGTTGATGCAGAGGAGTGCCATCGCTGCAGAGTGCAGTTTGGAGTAATGACACGCAAGGTGAGATTTCCTCATATCCTGAGTGCAAGAGTGAGTGTATGTGAGAAACTGTTTGAGAGAGAGAGTGTGTATGTGTGTGACAGAGAGAGAGGGAGAGAGGGAGTGATTGAGTAAGTGACAGGAGAGTAAGGCTATGAGTGTGTGTGGGCTACTCTGTGTGTTTGTCATGCTGACCTAAGTCTGTCCCCGTTTGCAGCACCACTGCCGAGCCTGTGGTCAGATCTTCTGTGGGAAGTGCTCCTCCAAGTACTCAACAATCCCCAAGTTTGGCATCGAGAAGGAAGTGCGAGTGTGTGAGCCCTGCTTCGAGCAGCTCAACAAGTGAGTTCTCACACTCTTGAGCGAGGAGGCTTTTTTTTTTTTTTTTTTTTTTAATATCAAAGCACCCATTTCATAACCACTCGTTCATTGAAATCTGTCTTTCTTTCTCACTTGTTTCTTACTGATCTTTTCTGTCTCTCAAAGTCTAACATGAAAACAGAATTCTTTCAAATGTATTCTTTGACTGTTCACACACCAGCATGATGTACTGTAAAGCATGAACAAAAGAAAGCCCCTCCCCCCTTGTCCCCCCATTCATTGCTGAGTTATTTCTCCACAAGAGAACATTTCTGAGCTCTCTGAGCATTTTTGGCTGGTGTGCTGTCCTCTTTGTTTAGTGCGGCTGCGAGCGAGCGCTCGCCGTTGTTTCTGTTTGGGTGTCTGCTGACTGTGCTTGCTTGCCTGTCTTCTGAGATTTACACGGTTTGTGTGTCCCTCCCTGATCCCTTCTCCTTACCAGCCACCCCTCCCTTTCTCCTCCTCCTAGGAAGTCCGAGGGCAAGGCCCCCACCGCCGCGCCTTCTGAGCTGCCCCCGGAGTACCTGACCAGCCCCCTCTCTCAGCAGTCCCAGGTACTGATATTGCTAAGACAGCTGTAACAGGCTAACATTCCACAAACAGGTGCAACAGTTGTGCCGCATTTGCCAAAGGTGTCACAAGTCTAACATCTCTGTTTAAGGTCTGTCTCATAGATGGTAATGTTATGTGGTGTATATGAAAAAAAAAAAAAAAAACTTTTGCTATCTGCTTGTGACCTCAAAAGCAGAATATCCAGATAACTGCATTTTTAAAGAAGTTTGTCCACCAGAATTGCTGATCTTTTTAGCAGAAACTTTTTCAGGGGTTTATACAGTATTTGTAGTGATT
Source organism: Sardinella longiceps (assembly GCA_027497455.2). Classification (NCBI taxonomy): domain Eukaryota; kingdom Metazoa; phylum Chordata; class Actinopteri; order Clupeiformes; family Clupeidae; genus Sardinella; species Sardinella longiceps. The sequence continues at coordinate 31,905,986 of JAODXP020000015.1, read as the reverse complement.
TGTTCAGTCTGTGGTCTGAGCACTTGCTGAGTAAGGCTTAAACAACATCATCGACACATTAGATGCATCAGTTGAACACAATACTATATGTGTTTTATATGTAAGGTAATACAATTGGATAATTCTCTTTGACTTTGAGTCTGGCAATTAAAGTTGTTGATGATGATGATGATGATGATGAAGATGAAGAATTTAAGTTAATTCAACAGTCAATTCAACCGTCACAGATGCCCCCCAAGCGTGATGAGGCGGCTCTACAGGAGGAGGAAGAGCTGCAGCTCGCCATTGCTCTGTCTCAGAGTGAGGCTGAGGAGAAGGAGCGCATGGTGTGTATTCACAACACACACACACACACACACACACACACACACACACACACACACACACACACACTCCCATTCTCTCACACACACATAGAAGAGCCCCTCAAAGTTTATTTAAATGTGTTTTTGTTTTGATATGTGCCCTTTTTCATTGTGGTCATTTAAAAAAAAAAAAAAATCACAGTGTACACAGAGGTGGTATTGAATGATATCCGGTAAGAAGCTGATTCTGCTACTCTGGGCCAGAATCTTACTGGCTGTCATTAATAATACTTCTCCTTACCCTGCCACTTTCTGGAAAAATGGCTGCTGTGAAATGGGCCCCTTGGCCTTTTGTGTCTTAGTTTTCTGTCCAAGTTCATTCCACTCAAGTCCAGCTTTGGCTATGTGTGTGCCAATGGCTCCCAAAAACTGCTTAGAAGGAGGCCAGAGACTGCTTATGACTGACCGCAAGTTGACCTCTTTACATGACCTTTGCCCTTTACCCTTTGTTTTGTTTTGTTTTCCACCCACAGAGGCAGAAGGGTTCATATGGAGTGTACCCCAAAGCTGACCCCACCCCTGTGACCTCATCCGCTCCCCCTGTCAGCACTCTCTACTCCTCTCCTGTGGTAAGGGCTTCATCTCCTCCCAGTGGGGACAGGAGGACCTTAAAACATCTCTCTGTTTCACACAGTAGTGTCATGGATTCTATGTTAAAGTTAAAGTTAAGTTCAATCCCTCCTACTCCATGTGGAGTATCGGGCGGTGCTCATCTCTGTTTCCCTAACCCGAGGCCACATGGCTGTATGACTACAGTGGGGGGGTTAGAACTCTGGTAGTCCCATGTATTCTATGTAAAGCACATGAACTACCTCTGTGTATCAAATGTGCAATGTAAATATATTCGCCTTGCCTTGCCTTGCCTTGCCTTGCGTGTGTAGATCGGCTGACAGGATTGTATAGATGTATTTGTATGAATATGCACTGTTCATACCAGTACATACATTCATTTGTAATTTTAACGTCCAGGACTGGGGTATTGATTTGCATTTTGCATCTCCAGTCTAGTTTATGTATTATGACCTGATGAAGTCCTAGGTGACTGTTTAATGCATTGGAGCTTGTCATTTATGAGACATGACCACAGTGTTCCCAAGGCTTGGAATGACGATTTTGCATTTGTAGTTCTATGGCTTTTCTATTTTCGGGACATCAGGCCATCAGAGAAGCCATTATCACTTAAACACGTTTTTGAGAGCCATTTTAACAATGCTCATTGATCTCTTTTCTCACGCAGAACTCATCTGCCCCTTCAGCTGAAGATGTGGATCCTGAGGTAAGACCAGACACCTTAATTCCTTCAACAATATAATGTACCAGAATGTCCAGCTCCAGTATCAGAGAAGCGTGGAACATAAAGACTCCCTTGAGTCCTAAGGTGTAGTTGCTAACTAAGTTAGCCACTGTGTTCATTGCAAAGCAATTTCCCATTGCCAACTATCTAAACATCTGGGAAATAGATGCTAGTTTAGTGCTGATCTGATGTGTGCATTCATGCCCCTCATGTTGTGTCCCGTTCTCTCTAGTTGGCCCGCTACCTTAACCGCACTTACTGGGAGAAGAAACAGGAAGAGGTGCGCAAAAGCCCCACCCCCTCTGCTCCGGCTCCTGTGCCATTGGCTGAACCACCCATGCCAATCGCCCAGCCTGTGGAGACCCACACACCTGTTGTTCAGCCAGTCAACAACATTGTGGAGGTACATTTGGGTCCAGAGACGCTTAGTTTTGTTTGCTGAATAATTTATGTGTTTGTGCGTGTATTGTATGTCTAAAGACGTTTTATAATCTTGAATCTTATAATCTTTTTTCAGCAGTTACTAACTCCATTAAGCCCTAAAGGATTGAATTTATCAAGAAATTTGTCTGTTTTATAAGATTACCTTGTACTGTGCTGTGAAGGGGCAGCCATCAGCTTTGTGTGTGTGTGTGTGTGTGTGTGTGTGTGTGTGTGTGTGTGTGTGTGTGTGTGACTCCCTGACTGAACCTGTCCTCTCTGCTCCTTCCCCTCCTCAGCAGCAGTACCAGAACGGCGAGTCGGAGGAGAACCATGAGCAGTTCCTCAAGGCGCTGCAGAACGCCGTCACCACCTTCCTCAACCGCATGAAGAGCAACCACATGCGCGGTCGCAGCATCACCAACGACAGCGCCGTCCTCTCGCTCTTCCAGTCCATCAACAACATGCACCCGCAGCTGCTCGACATCCTCAACCAGCTGGACGAAAAAAGACGTGAGTACACACACACACTCACAATGAATGTACACGGCTTTGATGTGCATTGTGTGATATTTCATTAACCTCGTCAGTTCTTGTAGTGATGTCAATTGATCTTTCACCTTGGGAGTTTATGTTCTTTCTAGTGGAATGAGATAGAAAAGGATATCGACTGGCGATTTTCTTTTCTTGTACCTCATTTTGTGTGTGTTTGATTGTTCCCAAACCAACGCTGCTAACTTTCCTGTCATTGTTGTGTTTGTGCTCTGGCTAGTATACTACGAGGGTCTGCAAGACAAACTTGCCCAGGTGCGAGATGCGCGTGCGGCTCTGAACGCCCTACGGGACGAGCACCGGGAGAAGCTGAGGCGCGCCGCCGAGGAGGCCGAGAGGCAGAGACAGATCCAACTGGCCCAGAAACTAGAGATCATGAGGCAGAAGAAACAGGTGAGAAACGGAGAGAGGGAGATGAGAGAGACAGGTGCTGTATCCCAATATCCAACCCAAACCCTAAGCCCTGAACCCTCAAAGACTTAACTAGTAGAGTCTGCCTTGTGATGAGGGTTCAGGGCTTAGGGTGGACATTGGGATTAAGCCAGAGAGAGAGACCTTGTGCTTTTATTAAACAATACTAGTTAATACATCAAACCTGCTCAAGGTCTACTAAGCCAGTCCAAAACCATTAGAATCTTTCCTTTTTCTGTCAGTTTTGATATGGCAAGCTGTAGGCTACTACAGTGACCTCCCTACAATAATTCTATTAATTAAATATATCTAAGTTTTAAATCGGCTATGACCTACTGTATGAACATTAATTAACAACGCTACATGGATTAGCTGCAGTTCTTTAGCTGTGATGCTGTTGTCTTTAATGACTTGTGATTGGATAAGGAGCGATGTGTTGCTAATGTGTGATTGGCTGGTGTCTGTGGTGCAGGAGTACCTGGAGATGCAGCGGCAGCTGGCCATCCAGAGGCTGCAGGAGCAGGAGAAGGAACGACAGATGCGTCTGGAGCAGCAGAAACACACCATCCAGATGAGGGCCCAGATGCCCGCCTTCTCCCTGCCCTACGCACAGGTCCGCCCGCCCGACCGCCCTTCACACACACACACCATCCTGATGCACGCGCACAAACACTGTCACACACACACACACACACACACACTCACATACACACACCTTTTCAGATATTACTCATGGACAGAGAATTTCTTCTGGGTGTGGACATACTGGATGTGAACGTGACCTGTTGGTTGCTACCTTCTTAACTCGAGATGATGATTTCTTAAGAAAAAAAAAAGTGACACATTGCAATTATTTCAGTAACTAAGATGGATTGGGTGTTCAAAATGTCTGTCATTTCATACTAGTTGTTGCAGAGGTGTTTTGGGGAAGTTCACCGTTTAGCATGTGGTTTTGACATAGGAAAAAAAAAAGTGATTGTGGTATTCTTGGGTGGAGCAGCAGGCGATAAGATACCTCTTCTGTGCTGTTGTGATATGTAAATGCAGTCACTGCCCCATGTGGTTTTGACATAGGAAAACAAGTGATTATGCTATTCTTGGGTAGAGGAGGAGTAAATCTAATAACCTCTTCTGTGCTGTGATGTGTAGATGCAGTCACTGCCCCCCAACGTGGCAGGAGGGGTGGTGTACCAACCTGCCGGCCCCCCGAGCTACCCTGGCACCTTCAGCCCTGCAGGCTCAGTGGAGGGCTCCCCCATGCACATGAACTACATGAACCAGCCCGGACAGACTGGGGGCCCTTACCAGGCCATGCCCCCCACAGGTGAGCCTCATCCCACACACCTCTCAGGGCTTATTTTAGCCTAGTAAACCAGCACCACCCGCTGGACACCAAAATCTTTTGTCTGTGAGTGGGTCTAGCCTTGCATCATTCTCCAATTCTGCCAGAATGCCAGGAATCTGGCAAAACCAATCATAACGCAGAGATGTGTTTTGAATCAAAGCGGACGGGGTTTAAAACCAATCATAACGCAGAGATGTGTTTTGAATCAAAGCGGGCGGGGTTTTGAGGGAGAAACAACAGAGCGTTGGCCTATACGCACAGATATGGTTTGAAAGACAACGGGTTGTGCTCATCAACAATCTGTCGTTGTATCCATTCATCGGGGCCAGACTAAATAGACATCCAATCTCACATTTAGGCTGGTTTATCAGGCTAGGCTTATTTAGTTCCCAATGCATCATACATGTGAATGACATGAATGTTTTCAAGGCGGGTGTTTGTTTGCGTAGATCCATAGATCATTACCCATCTATGGTAATGCATTTTGGGTTGCGATTGTCTTGTAGCTAAATGGACATGCAGAGAAAATGGGTTGACCCATGCTATCCTTTTTAATTGAATGATTGAATAATCTGTTCATGCATCCCAGCATGCCAGGTTTTGAGAAAAAAAGATTCTTTGCAACTCTATATTCCCATGAATAGACCCTTTCCTCATCCATTACTGTAGGCTCCATTTTGATGAAACCCAATACAAAGGGGGAAGCAGAGATGTGATGTCTGTGCCATTCTGTTCTCATCCCTTTTCATCCAATATGTGACTTGAGAATGTACGTGTGTCTCCTGTAGATCCCAACATGGCCTACATGTACCAGAATGCAGGCAACAATGCCCAAGCGCCACCCCCAGGCCAGGCCCCCCCTACCACCACCCCAGCCTACTCCAGCTACCAACCCACCCCCACACAGGGCTACCAGGTGAGTGAGCAGCAATTCATAATCACGGCAACACACAATGTCAATTAATGGCTTAAAACAAGTATCTAACAAGTATATATAGTTATCTATCATATCCGTTTGTAATTGTTAATCGTTATAATTAGCTGCCTTTTTGTGCAGCTATTCTAACTTGTGCTGTTTTCGTTGACATATTTAATATTTCACGTCACCTCTTTTTTGCGTAGAATAGGCTCTGCAGTTGGGTTTGTTGTGGGATGTTAATGTATATTTCTGTGTGCCATCTGTAGAACGTGGCATCCCAGGCCCAGAGTGTACCCCCCATGTCACAGGCCGGACCCACCAACGGCATCGCCTACATGGGCTACCAGCCTTACAACATGCAGGTGAGTGCCGCATCACTGGACCCACCAACACTTTGGAGATACACAGCAATATATGTTGTATCTTCTTCGGAGATGGTGCAGCCATATTATAACTTTCTTAAAGTTTTAAAAGCTCGCCAGATTTATGTTTTAAAAGCTTGGCTCCAAGTACTGATATGCTTTTGTAAGTGGGTTTAAAAATACAGACTGACCTTGGAACAGGCATTCATCTTGCATTACCTAACGCTACAGACGTCTTTTCTTTTGTTTGCTTGTCTGGCTTCGTGAGATACGAGCTCTCGGTTCAGGCTTGCTGCGTGTACACACAAATATCCTCTGAAATGATTTTCTGTTTGTCACTGACACGTCCACACTCTTCACTGTTGTGCAGAACATGATGACCGCTCTTCCAGGACAGGACCCAAACATGCCACCACAACAACCTTACATGCCTGGACAACAGCCCATGTATCAGCAAGTGAGTGTGCTGACATGTTGTCCAGACTTTCTGTGGATTAAGCTGTACATCAATATACTGTATAGCTTTTGTTTGTGGTATATCCAAACAATAGCCGGATTCAAGCTGTGCTCTATATGATGGTAATCTGACGTCTATGAGATGTAACGGTCACCAGAGTGTGTGTGTGTGTGTGTGTGTGTGTGTGTGGCTGTGTGTGTGTGTGTGTGTGTGTGTGTGTGTGTGTGTGTGTGTGTGTGTGTGTGTGTGTGTGTGTTACCCTTGTGTTGGGCATTGTTCTCATCGTCTTTCTCATTTGTTGCTGTGTGCAGATGGCTCCCCCTGGTGGTCAACAACAGCAGGCACCGCAGCAGCCAGTCCAGGGCCCCCCAGGCAGTGCAGAGGCCCAGCTCATCTCCTTTGACTGATACCTGCACCACCCTCCACTCTCCACTCCATCTCACCCCATCCAGTGCCACCCTCAGCCTGTGGGGTCCAACACACTACATCCTCCAACTCCCCAGTCCTTTCCCAGTTCCTCACTCCCCCTTTTCCTCTCAAGCCTAGGTCTCGCCCTCCCATCTTTCCTCTCAGTCACGTACAACCATGCCTGAAGGTCAGGCAACGTCACAGGCATGTTGCACCACCACAACCCCCCCCCCCCCCTTCTTTCCTTCACTTTCTCCATCCCTTCCTCCCTTCATTCCTTCCTCTTTTCCTCCCTCTGGTTCCCCCATTAAGATGAAGTAGGAGTTGTGAAGAATGGAATCTCACACAAGAGGGCAAACCTGGCCCTCCAGGTTTCTCTCTCTCTCTCTCTCACTCACTCTCTCTCCTTCTCTCTGTCTATCCTCCTCGCATATGTACGTAGTCTTGTTCTTATTCCGGTGGATTGCAGAAGCTCATTTTTAGTCAGTGGTGTAGAGTTTAAAAACAATTATGAAACAACAACAGTAAGACAAAGAACTGAAGAGAAACAGAAACACACAAGACACAACCATCCTTTTGTTTCATATTTTTCTAAAGCAGATTTGCATGTCTTCTGTGATTCTTTTAAGGTGCGGTGTGAGTGTGTATGAATGGATGTAAAGTGTGTGTGTGCGTGTGTGTAAGTGGGAGAGTGTGAGTGTGTGCATGTCTGTTGGGGTGGCCCTTTTCCCTTCTTCTTAGTGCACCGTGCACCAATTTAGTGATCTGTTTTTTTTTAATGCTGGTCTAGAGTCTGTTGCCATGTACAGTAGGATGGTTTAGGAGGATGGCTGGCCAAGTGAAACTATCTCCAACACTCTTGAGTGGCAGCACCAATGTGGGAACTCCTCTCAGCATTTCCAAGATGGTGGCCTCCCTCTTGGTCCCAGTTGCATGCAAATTTACATTCCAGTGTCAGTCATTCACTAACGAATTTGCCACACAGGACCACCCCTTCTCTTGACTGTCTAACCATTTGCTAGCTCATTCAGGCATGCATTTCTTGAAAGCATAGTTGCTTTTCAGTTAGCGATTTGTTTGGTTGGCAATGGGCAATTAAATCAAAGTTGCTGTTCTAGTTAGCAACTATGCTTTTGGGAAACCACCATATTTTGATTATTTTGAATATGAAAGGTGTAGACAGAGGTTTTGTAAATGAGCACAACACATGTGCAAACATGGAGACTGGCTACACTAAGGAATTGAATGGTAGTTGACATTTCATAACACCATTATCCCACATGACCATTCTTCATCTTTGGTTAAAATAATGCCAGAGGGCACAGCATTGATCATCAGTTACAGCATTGCGACACAGGGCCCTAGGTCAATTCTAAACACCTCACCCCCCCACCCCATTAGACAACGCTGGGAGTTGCTGGTTGGAGTTTTTAGATAATGGATATGTGGATGAAGGTGTGGTTGTTGTGTGAAGAAATCTTTTCATTGTGCATTGCTTTGTTTGCAAACTTGTGTTGGTATGTATGTGTGTGTGTGTGCGTGTGTGGTAGTTATGGTGAGACTGCAGTGTTGTAGAATGGTCCTATATTGCGCATGTATGTAACATACACCACCCAGTGACTTCTGTAACCCTTTAATGGCATCTGTGAACGCTCTCTTCTATCATACTGATCTGTCTGACTTCAAGAATAATTGTAAGATTATATTTAATAAATATCTGGTTCTTTTATTGTCCACGTCTTAGTTCATGTGTGATTTAATTGTTTGTGAATGCTCAAAGGCGCATTATCAGCTGCCTGAGAATAATTTGTTCCACCTGACTCTTAAAATTTAAATCTGAGGGGACATTTTCTGATATTTGTATGTGAGGTATTAATCTGGATTATACTCATTCATTTGCCTACTTTTTACAAAAATATAACATGACGGGCAACATAAGAAACAACTTTTATTTATTTTATTCTTTTCATACATCAAGTATGGCATTATAGGCTCTATGAGAGAAAGCTTGTTTTCTTTTTAACAGCAGAAGATGCCTACAAAACATGTAAAGGTCCATGTCTTATACTTGCATGCTTGCATCACTCTACCTTGTTACTGTATGATGTGCAAAAGTTATGATAGGTTGAATATGCAAATTCACAATCCTTAAGAATATCATGTTATCACACTTGGATCTACTTTGCATATGGTTTGGCTTTTTTGTTTTGTTTTTTTAGAATTTCCTGAAGACCAAGCATTTGTTGCACTCTGGCATGTCGATCTGGAAGACAAAAGTAGTGTTATCACAGGGATGTTGCCTGTGGGAATCTAAACTCTTGACCATGACTACACACACACACACACTAAAGATGATCAAATTAGATTCTCACCATTCTCTCCATACGCAGTCCATTAGTAAAGGCCATCTGTCTCAGGACATCAATGTCAGGAAGACCCCACTCTGGGTTTCTGCGTAAGGGGGAAGCCTCTTAGTTCTCTTAATGAGCGGCAAACATCAACTGATTATGCCTACATTAAAGTGATGATAATGTCCTTAAATGAAAGTAGATGGAAAAATATTACTCACTTCTCACGCAGAGTTCTATCCAGTTCCTCATTAATTGATGGTACGATGATCCCATTCATTGCATATGGCTGAAAGTGAATAGAGGACGTTCAGGTGAGCATGGACATGTGGACTTGTGGCGAATATAAACGCTGTACTATTACGATGCTTACAGCCTATTAATAGAGAGTACTTGTGAATGTGGTTAAAGAATAATATGAAGTAAATTAATAGGGCCATGTAATCTTACCCCATATGTCACCAGGAACCCATTCTTTTTCAGAAGTTCACCAGCTCCTTGAAACACACCCTTTAAAGAAATGGATACATATTTTTTACAAATGCCCTATGACATACTTCAAAGCCAAAACAGATTACTAAGACTAGGGCTTATGTAGGCCTACTGTACTTAAGTTAAGAGCAGCTTATGTAATTATGGTTTTCACAAACTGATGTTCTTGTACATTGCTCAAGCACAAAACTGTGACTGCTGCGTAAACTAGTAATTGCTGTCATTAGATCACATCACGGTAACATTATTACCAATTACCACATGAGCACTTGGTGCATCATGTGTATATGTGGCTCCATAATATGTATACTGTATATGGCCAGCCATATTGACTTCATATATTTAAGTTAATGCACTCTTGTTCAAATGTTGTGGCCTGACATGAACAAGCAGAGCTGTGAACCTGTCTGATCTATAATTCTCAACATGTTTACAGTATTGTTCAACTTTGTAAAGATCAATCTAGCAGCCTTGTCCTTTAGAGGAAAATCATTTTACTGACAACATGAGTTATTATGACAACTAACTTGTTCATTAGCACAGAACTGACTGAACTCATTTGAGAAAAATGCACCAAGTGACCAAGAAAAAAAACTGTAAAGCCATGTGACTGCACCTCAGAAGTTTTGAAGGAGCTGACATGAAAGAGGTTGATGGCTACAATGATGTCACAGGAGCTGCGGGGAAGCCCTGCCCATTTGTCCCAAGGCTCACTGGCATCCAAGTGCACAGGTTCTAGAACACGCTTCACCTTCGTTGCCCCAATGTAAGCACGGATACTGGAACAGGACAACGGATAGATAGAAATGTACAACATGCCACTGACATTAACTCAAAAACTCCATATACAGTAGTCAGAGTAATATAATACATATTATTATGCAAACATATTTTACACATCATTATTTGCTTATTAATTTACAGGACTGTGTGGAAAAAATGACACTTAACTTAATACTGTCCTACACAGGTTTTATAGACAAAATGATCATCATTCCAGTACCTTGCCCGAGACTCCTCTTTGATGTCTGATGGAAGCCAGGTGACATACGTCAGCTCCTGGGCAAAGTGCACAACATGCTGCCCTGTGCCAGAGCCCAGCTCCAGGCCAAACAGCTCTTTGTGGGACTGCTCATCCAGAACCTCAGCCAGCACTGACAGTATATCGTCCTGGTTCCGGTCAGCTGCAGGTGACAACAGCATGGTGGGATGGATGAAGATCTGAAGGCTCAGCAGCACATCTAAACTTCTCAATTCACATCACATTGGTGGCTCACAACAGTAGGTTTTTGAATCTACAGTGCCGAAATTCCCCCTCTGAGTAGCTCTTGTGTACAGTGTGTAGGCTGAATCAGAAATAGTTTCCAAGGTACAGAATTGCTCAGTGGTCACCTGTTGTCTTGTGGACTGGCAGATGGACCAGATTACCTCCTTTGCTTAAGGAGCTCCCATATGCTCCTCCTCTCCAGGTTGTTCTGTTTGACCAACTGCATGGTGAATTTGTCATCAGATTAACCACACACACACACACACACACACACACACACACACACACACACACACACACACACACACACACACACACATTTTGGGAAAGCAAGAATTTTTTTAATCTTTATTATTATTCTTTAAACTCCATCACATTTGTTGCATTATCCCATACCTCTGTTACTTGCTTGGTAATTTGTAGCCCTACAGTTGACACTTTGTATAACCAATAGCCATTGTCACGAGATCCACCAATAGAATCCATCCAGTAGCTGTTTGGGGTGATGCATTGTGGGTAGGTCAGGAAGAGCTACTGGAGGACGCCATGTGCTTTTGAGCAGTCAGATTGAGTGACAGGCTGGTGTGTGTATTCTCTGTAGGTGATTGTTAATTACTTGGAGTGGATAAACAGCGGAGGGAAACAGAAATATGTATTGCACCAGGCACTGTATTCGGGCGGCGTTGCGAACGGTAGTACAAACGCAACGGTAAGTAACAGGACCGGTGATGTAACGGACATATTACCCGGTAGAGAGTCGTAGTGCAAATGCAACCCAGTCAAGGACAGTCAGTTTGAAATTGGTGTGTTCTGACCCTGTAATGCATGGAATAAGAGCGATTTATGAAGAGGGCTGTCGTGGATATGCCCGTTGACCAAGGCCTTTGTTTCTAAAAAAGCGTTTTTTAATTGTAATTATAATTTTGCAACCTAGTAGCTAAAGTGGTTAGCCTTGCATCTCAGGGAATGTTAGCTAACTTTGCAGTGCTAGCTCCCGGGTACACTCACTGCAAATGTTGCTTGACTGGGAGTCTGTGCATTTGTAAGTGAGAATGGACTCAGTCTTACAATATTGTTTGAAATCAGCCAATTTGTCATTCATCTTTTTCTGGCACGTCTAGTGAATGATACCGGGCGAAGATGCTAGAGTGCATTAACTGGAGCTAGTAATTAGCTTGCTAGCTTGTTGCCTAACATTTTCTGCGCTACCTTTATATGGTAGTTAACAATATATCAGTGCCAAGGTCAAATTATGTATATAGTTTTACTAACGTATAAACACATACAAGATATGTTGGACATCGACAGTATCATAACACAAATAGAAAAGGTTATTGATGCATTTAAGTTATCACTTGAATCAAGTTCAGTTTTGTAACGTTAGTTGTGATAATTTCAGTGTGTCAATCATCCTCGCACAGTTGTATGGGATAAAGAGGTAATTATATTTGTTATTTGCTTTAGTTGACTCTCTTTTTCATTGATCTGTCATTCCGTAGGTCTAACATCCAGACACCGGCATTATGTGCCATCAGAACACTCAAGACCAGTCCAGCCAGTCCATCCGATGCCATTGCCACCCCTCCTCTGGATGGTGCACCCAAACAGTACTCACCCAAAATTCAGCAGCTTGTCAATGACATTGCCAGCCTTACCTTACTTGAGGTGTCAGACCTGAACGAGTTACTTAAGGTAAACATCGAGGGAATTTCACAAGATTCTCTCTGAGATAGAGTGTGTGTATGTGTGTGAGTGTGAGAAAGAGAGAGAGAGTGTGTGTGTGGGGGGGAGAGAGAGGAGAGAGAGAGAGAGAGAGAGAGAGAGAGAGAGAGAGAGAGAGAGAGAGAGAGAGAGAGAGAGAGAGAGAGAGAGAGAGAGAGTGAGTGACAGCATACACTGGATGTGTTAAGTCAAAGATGAATCTGTTGTAACAGTAAGCTTTCATTTTTAACAAGGAAACCGGCTACTCCAGGCATGGCAGAACAGCCAACATAAAAACAAACAAACATTCATTTCAGTATATATTTTTGATGGAACTTTACTTAACCCTTCCATTATGAATCCAGTGTACACCTAGGGTAAGAGAGCGACGATTCATTCTGTTAAATTTCTGTTCTAGAAAACCTTAAATATCCAGGATGTTGGGATGATGTCTATGGGTGCAATGGCAGCAGCAGCACCTGCAGCCCCGGTAATTAAGTCTCTCAGTTTGTTTTCAATATCATTCCAGTGTGTTGTTTACATGATGTTGGTGATACTCCTAGGTATTGTAAAAATGTAAACGTTTTTGTGTGTTATCCTCTGTCCTTAGGCAGTAGAAGAGGAGGCGGCCCCAGCCAAGAAGGAGAAAACTCATTTCACAGTAAAACTTACAGCACTTAGTGCAGCTGATAAAGTAAAGCTGATCAAAGAAGTCAAGAACTGCATGCAGGGCTTGAATCTCGTTCAGGTAAGATTTAACTCCCCAAATGGACACTGGACATTATAGCAGCTAGTATAATCTTGACAATGGCATATTTTCATGAATTAGTTTTAGTCTTATATCATCCATATGTGTTTTAAATTATTAATCATTAGCTGTATGCACTTGCATAGAGTTAGAGCAGGTGTAAAATTTGAGTGACAGTGATGATTATGGTTGTCACCTTAGCATAATAAATGTATTACTTTTGACCATAAATGTATTACTTTTGAGTCAGTAGCCATGTTTCCATTCAGCTTGGTAATGTGCATATTAAGGAGAACAGCGGCACATTAAACCTGTGGTTTTGTTGTCGAAGGACGTCACATTCTTTCATGTCGTATAAAAATGATACAAATCCAATCAGAAAAGAGTGAGGAAAAGACAAAAGATAGCTGATTAATTCTACCTGGTTAGCTACAAAAGATGGCTAATCAGGCACAATTAGTTTTATTTTTGAATTATAGAATCTGATAATGATAAAGCAATTAAAGCTGACAGAAAATTGCCTTTAAAGTGTTTCTGTCCACAGTTCTTATTATGGCAATATTATGTTTTGATCCCACAGCTAGTGGGAGCAAATCTCTTGATTTGGTTAATGTCCATTTTTAATTCATATTACACAGTTGATGGAAACACAGGCCGATGCACATGTTCATAAGCCAAATTGAAATTAAATGAATGAAAACCTGGGTGTAAAAGGAGAAATCTGGGTGAAGACTAGAAGGGATGTGCTGACAGCCGGAAATGACATTGAAATATCGCCATTATGTCGGTCGCCAAGTAACAATGCCAAACGACCTACTAATATATACCTCTAAACAATCAAAAAACATTTTGTTAAATTGGCTAACAGTACCCGCGAGATTCTGTGAGAACGTACAGTAAAGGTTTACTGTCTAGTTTTTACCAGAAGTCTGGTGTTCATCAGTCAAAAAAGCCCTTTTGTTCAAGGTCACAGTGTAATCTGTTGGAAAAAGAATCAGAAAATTGTATCTACTAGAGGCTGAATACCGAATAGGCAGCTCTGGAAGTGAGTTTCTGTGCCCCTTTCACAGTTATGTTGCAATGTACTTTTCGCTGTATGTTGTATCAGTTTTTCTTGTTCTGTTTACTATTTACACCACTTGGTGATCTGGTGCTGCAGCACTATGGTTCGATTTAGCCCTGATTTCTCCTTGAATCCAGCATCCATTTAAGCAATGATCAGTAGTGAATGAATGTTTTGCAACGCGCCAATTCATATCCATCTCCCTTCTCAGGCCAAGAAGCTAGTGGAGTCACTGCCTCAGGAGATCCGTGCAAACGTTTCCAAAGAGGAGGCAGAAAAACTGAAGGCTGCCCTGGAGGCAGCAGGTGGCACTGTGGAGCTGGAGTAGACCAGTCCGACCTTCATCCTCTTCGTCCGTCTCTCTTTTTTTATATCAGTGAAAGGAACATAAGGAAAATAATTGCCTTTAAACCATTGCCACTTGGCCCACGTGTGACTGGAAAGGGGTGAACAAACTCACAGACTGAACTGTACCAGGCCATGAGCCTGTAAACATGAAAGAACGTTTACCCCGCCGACTGCTTGTCTCTGTCACTCGCAGCCAATGCGAACTACAGGTGTGACAATCCTGTGCAGAGTGTCTGTGTCTGTCTGTCTCTGTGTATCTGTCCGCCAGGGAGCAGGGCTTGCCCTCGACACGGGACAAGGTTGACATTGCCTGAGGTGAAATAAACACGGTCATGTAGAACTGTACATTGTGTCTTGATATGTAAAACTACGGTCTAATAACCCATGTGCTATGCAGAACACTTGTGATATTTCAAGTGCTCAAGGTACTTGCACATAATAATAAATGTAAGTAGAGCAAATGTTACTTTCCAACTATTTGTGGAGAACTAAAATTGTTCTATGCTGAAAAGGTTCTCAAGAGTTGGATGCAAGCAGGAGTGTGGAGGGTAGTTACTCCTTTTGTTCATAATCGTGTTCCCCAAATATAGAATAGTTAGCAGGTGTTGATCAGTGGGTTCCATGACTTGTGAACTTCAATGTAACTATTATTAATTGCATTTACAGTTATGTAAAAACAAAGTTTGTAAAGAGGAGAGAGGAAAGCATTCACACATGCAGTCAACAATGCAGTTCTCTGAACTAGTTTGTTTTCTGAGGTGAGCAGGAAAAGCTTACTTTTAGTTTACATTGACATCATTTTCTATCCTAGTGATATCACACGTTGTTAGATGATTTCTAATCTGTATCCCATCATGTGAAGCAAAAATAGAAATTTTACATACAAGTTCTCCACTAGGAGGCAGAACAAGCCGCTGATGTGGCTAGAACACTTCAGCAGCATTAGTATTGCCACAACTGAAACTGACGCATCACATATTTACTACGGAAACATACTGTGTCCATACTGAGTTGATTTGTAGGTGAGTGGGTCAGTAGGACTTTATTTAGTTTGACCCTTCAAGTTCATTGCATCACATTTGCCTCACACTTGAGCACTGGCATTCAAAAGTGTCAAGTTTCTGTAAAGCATATCTTACCTCTAATGCATGACTTGAAATTCAACCAACTCCATTTATAATCACTCTTGTTGCCCAATCTGGGAAAGCTGTATGAAAATATGAATGACACAATGGAAAGTAGGCCTAGGCCACTGGAAGTACTGACGCACAGCCTTGAGAAACAGTGGAAAATGTTTGCCACACGAATATCATACAATGACCATACATTTCAGTATACATCATACATCATACTTTATTCATAATCATTGGTGTGAAACCAATATGACAGGGATAGCATGTCTGCAAGTCTTTTCAATAACAATATAAAGAGGTCAACAGGTTAAGAAGCGACTGCTTCTATTTTTATGTCAGTCACGTACACATCCACTCCGAATCCGGCTGCCCCCACTCTTGGCACATACCAAGGAGGAAGGCTGCCCCTCCAAGAGCTTGACCACAACCACGTCTGTAAACTATACCCTCTTGACACATGAGCTTTATTTACAGTAAACATCGCAATTCAATGAACATTGGGGAGAAAATGCACACATGGCCTTACCTGGTTAAAGGTCTTTGAGTGTACTCACATAATAAGAAATGGCTTTAGTCTCGTGCGTAAAGAGTGCTGTCTGCGCGCCATAAGCGGGAAACTAATGCAACAGCTGAACTTGAGGCACTCCTTGAAGCTTGAGCATGTGCTCACGCCCTACTAAAGACGTCGAGGTTGAACTAATGGTTCGGCCCATGTGTGGCAGCGTGGAGCCAAATGACTAAACACGTTTGGAAAGTTGCCGTATCGAGTGGTCATTGTCGTCTTGAACTCCCAGTGTAGTCAGTCATTGTGAGTTATGGTTATGAAGGGAGAGGTCAGGCCTGTAGACAGCAGTGTTTTGTCATGTGCTTATATTGTGTTCTTTGGTTAAATCTTAAATATCTGGGCTATGACCCGTCTTCCAGGCAACTAAACTTAATGTGCCTTTGTATGAAGACTCCCTAATCAACCCAATCGAGGTGGATTAACAGCTAATTTGTGCTGCGAGAAATTATAAGACTGGTCCGGAGACGTGGGCTCATTAAGTACCTCGGAAGGAATACATTTTCAGTGCAGTTGATTGTCACTGCAGGACTTTTTTTCTCACATCATGCAAGAGCACAGGATTTCACGCTGGTATTTTGGAGGACTTGCGTCTTGCGGAGCCGCTTGCTGCACGCACCCTCTGGACCTTATCAAGGTAACGTTAAAAACGCTCAAAGTAGGTTTTATCAACACACGCCCATGTCAGACGAACCAGGCCGCACCATCGCAGTTGCGCACGCCATGAGGGCACCCCTTATAGCATGGGTCACCCAGAATAGAATTGAAGTTGACTGTAATGCCCTTCTCAGCAAGTTGAGCTGAATAGATCCCACACAGCAAGGTTAAAACAGTTGAACTTAGTTGCCCAAATGTCCCGTTTGAAAGAGTAAATCTAAGATTTGACCATGCTACAGAAATATTTTGTGTGGTTTGAAGATAACATTATAACATTATGTGATGTTAAGTACATTAAGTACATCCTGCAGAGTAGGCCTATGTATGTCATAGGGCATTCCTCAAGGTGAATTTGACATCCACAGAGAACAACATTAAAGATTCATAAAATAATTAACAGCTGCAGTTGCATTTTCTTGGCCAAATTGATTGTGTAATTTTTTGATCAAATATCCTCACTCTGTGATCTTCAACAGGTGCTCCTGCAGACCCAGCAGGAGGTGAAGACTAGGATGATGGGCATGGCTGTACATGTAGTGCGCAGTGATGGGGTGCTAGGACTCTACAGTGGCATCAGCGCCTCGGTGTGCCGGCAGGTCTGTTGAATTCTCTGTCATATAGAGTAAACACTCTCTCTCTCTCTCTCTCTCTCTCTCTCTTTAAAAAAAGATTCAATTTAATCAATTAAGAAAAGCTTTTCTAAAAAGATGGGTTTTCAGGTGTCTTTTAAAAATTATCCACAGACTGTGGTGCCCTAAGGTGGTCAGGGAGGGCGTTCCACAGCCTTGGGGCAGCAGAGGAAAAAGCCCGGTCGTCCATGCTCCAAAGCTTAGTCCTTGGGGTTTGGAGAGAGTTTGTATATGCAGAGCGGAGGGTGCGTGATGAGGCATGTGAGGGGGGTGGATGGGTGAGGAGTTCTTGGAGATAGGTGGGGGCTTGACCATGGATGCACTGATGGGTGAGAAGTGAGACCTTGTATTCGATTCTGAGGGAAACAGGGAGCCAGTGAAGAGATTTCAGGATGGGGGTGATATGCTCATGTTTGCGCACCCTCATCAGGATCCTGGCAGCTTTTCCACTTCTTCAGCTCTTCTGCTTATAAACTCCATAAGTAAAAATACTTCATTAGTATTGGAACTCCTTTGATGTACTGTACATACATGCACAGTTGCTGGAAAACACATCTCTATTATATTGGGGACAAGAAATTCTACCACTGTCCCCACTAATGCGTCTGCTTCCCCCTCTCTCAAAGCACACACACATCTGTCTTGCCCAGGTCAGCCATAAACCATCAATCACAGTGTTCTTCTTACATAGATGATAATCAGTGATTACCTGTGGGGAATTCTGACAGTCCTGTGATGATCCAAAAGTACCCGAGGCATTATGTAATTATGTATTGACTGTCTGTCTTATGCAGCTCACCTACTCCCTGACGCGCTTTGCAATCTATGAAACCGTACGTGACAAGATGGGCAGTGAGACTGGCAGACCTCTCCCCTTCTACCAGAAGGTTCTAGTGGCAGCTTTTGGAGGTATGCTGAACCTGGAGTGAACTACATTACTCGTAAACCATTTTCTGAACCATTTTCTGTTCAGCTTACAGACGTTAATTCGTGTCAGTTTTCCTTATGTGTCCCTTATAGGGCTAGCAGGGGGGTTTATTGGTACACCTGCAGACATGGTGAATGTAAGGTAAGTTTACATATTTGTGTATTCATAAAAAGATACATAAAATCACTTCTTTCTTGTTTCACCTCTTTAAAGAAATACATCTTTAGCAACCCTTTTCTTTACTTCATGTCACAGGATGCAGAATGATGTGAAACTGCCATCAGGGCTCAGGAGAAAGTAAGTCTTGACGTGACATTTTGAGAATCGAACAATGGGACAAATTCATCCTTCATCCACATACAGAAACTTACCCCTGTTTGTTAAATGTGTTTATTCTGCAGCTATGCTCATGCACTGGATGGCCTTTTCCGGGTGTGGAGAGAAGGTAAGATTGAAGAGCGGGTTAGAGTTGGTAAACAAACTTTCACTGGACTTTCAGTGTTTACTTTTAGATGTTGCCTTGTGTGATTGTGACATCGATATTTGTTAGCACGGAAAGCAAACACATATGTAGTCAGCGCAAACATTGTTCTAACTTGTAGTAATGATACACCCAACTCACGATTCGGTTTGTGTCACGATTTTTGACCTACGGTTCGATAGTTTAAAAAAAATGATGATATTGATTTGAAGCTTGGAAGCACCATTGCATTATATCATGTGGTTATTTTCTGTACTGAAGGTTTACAGAACTTTGAAAGGGCATATCACGATACTGCCTTCTTGTATCACGATACAGTATCGTGACTTCGTATCACGATTTCTCGATTCGATACAATATCGTTACAGCCCTACTAACTTGCGTTGTACTGACTAACATTGTTCAGGTGGATAGTGGCCATCCCTGCAGCTTAGCTCAAACTCTCTCTTGCTCTACTTGTACATCAATTGTCCTTCTTCTGCTAGAGGGTATAAGGAAGCTGTTTTCCGGTGCTACCATGGCCTCCAGCAGAGGTGCTCTTGTCAACGTCGGACAGGTGATGGTTTACTCTGATAACATCCTGTCTAGTTTTATAAGTTAATAAGAAAGAGGTTTGTGTGAGACTCCTGTTTGACAGTTGTCTCTGTTTGTTTTGGTCCATTGCAGCTCTCGTGTTATGACCAGGCCAAACAGCTGGTGTTAAGCTCAGAACTGATGAGCGACAACATTGTCACACATTTTCTGGCTAGCTTTATAGCAGTAAGTTAATCTACACCTCAATTAGTTTTTAAAGATACATAAATAAGTGACATAAGTAAATGAATATCCATAGCGCTGAAATTATATTTCTGAATGTTTTTCTGCAGGGAGGCTGTACAACTATTCTGTGCCAACCTCTGGATGTACTGAAGACCAGGCTGATGAACTCAAAAGGAGAATATGGGGTGAGTGTTCTGACTCTTTCAGTATGTACAGTACAGACCAAAAGTTTGGACACACTTTCCCATTAAATTATTTACTTTATTTTCATGACTGTTGCCTTCAGTGACAATCTACAAAATAAAGAAACTTATGAATGAACACGTGGCATTATGTACTTAATAAAGAAAAAGTGTGAGATAACTGAAAACATGTTTTATATTCTTGTTTCATCGAAGTATCCTTTTTTTGTTTTGATAACTGCTTTGTCCTCTTTTTATTTTTTGGATGAGCTTCAAGAGGTAGTCACCTGAAATGGTTTTCCAACTGTCTTGAAGAGTTATTCATTCCCAGAGATGCTAAGAACTTGTCGGCTCTTTTGCCTTCACTCTGCGGTCCAGCTCACCCCAAACCATCTCGATTGGGTTCAGGTCCAAAATTTGTCATAATCTCACACTTTTTTTGTTAAGCACAGAATTTCATATGTGTTCATTCATAATTTTTATGCCTCTAGTGAGAATCTACAATATAAATTGTCCTGGAAATAAGTGAATCGCATTGAATGAGGGGGTGTGTCCAAACTTTTGGTCTGTACTGTATGCAGATGGTTGTCTGATGGCATATATGAAACCTCATTTTTTTTTTAGTTTGACACCATGTATTTCATTCTTAGGGGGTGAGCCACTGTCTAATGGATACTGCAAAACTGGGACCTAGGGCTTTTTACAAGGTACCATCATTTATATTTCAACCACATTCTGGTCAATTTATTCAAGTTCCTCTGTTCCTTCTTTTCTTTTCATTTGTTCAGTGCTTGCCTGTGGCCAGACTAGGATTAACCATTGCCCCGTCTCTCCTCAGGGTCTTGTTCCTGCAGCAATCCGCCTGATCCCTCAGACCGTGCTCACTTTCATCTTTCTGGAGCAGCTGCGGGCACATTTTGGGATCAAGGTCATCACTACAACGTGAGCACGCTTCCTAATCCTCCCTCCTCATCTTCAGCTCTGTGGACACTTGGGCCCCAGGTGGACCAGCGAGATGGCATTGATTTTCAGGGGAAGACAGACCCACTTTGTACACAGTCGACCCTATTTGCTTATGCCACCCACTCGTGCTACTATGGTTTGGGGAAAACACTGTGGATCTCTGCTTCATAGCAATGCATTATTAATCTTCAGTGTTCGGGAGGAGAAAGTCAGGTTGTTGAAAGTCATTTGTTCTTTTCACAAATACTATGGCTGCCCATTGTCATATGCACTTATATGTGGTGATATTACCGATGTTTCCCAAAGATATTTATGATGTGTGGATCTGTGCTGATTGTGCAATTCAATCTCAAGGGATCAGGGAAAGAAAATGTGTTTTTGTAATGCCATGCAGACATCTCAACAGGCAAAATATGTTACGCTTCTGAGTGAATACATGACGTTGCTGAGTTAATCCCCTGATGTGTTTGTTTCTTGTTTATCACTTTGTTCTGGTCAAAAATGGCCGAAGCATTATGACAGAGACAATACTTGTAGGCCTTTTAGCAATAGTTATCATCATATTTCACGATAGCCCTCTGTATTGACTTGTGCTTGCTTGAATGCTAAATGTAAAACTTACTAATTATGTAATTATATAAAACATACTAATTATGGCCAGTGCAAGTGAAAACAAACACACCTACACTGTCCATCTGATATGTAGGTAAGATGGTAAGGCTTGCTGGAAAGCAATTTTTGTACATTTACAATTTATTTTCTTATAGTCCAGTAATTTTGACCGGAACACGTGTTACAAAATTGAATAAAACCCAAAATGTTTTGAAAATGATTAAAATGATTGTTGTGTTTAGGCTATTGTTTATGAACAAAGTCACGGAGCCCTATGACCATCCAAATAGATTAAATACATTTTTGAGATGGAAAATGTTGATTTCGGTCACATTTTGACAAAGGCTACAAGAGAGTTAAATGTAAGACAAGCTCACTTGAACTGTATCCACTGTTTGACACTTGTTGGACCTTTTCCCACTAAATTCCTCTAGGAGGCAGTATTTGTCTGTGAATATCAGTCGTAAAGCTCCAGTGAAAAGCAGAGAAGCCCAGTCCAGGCAAAGCAAAGGACATTTAAAGACGTCTGGTTTGTTAATGATCAGCTCAAATTAGCAGACTATTAAGCTGCCCGTTTTGGTTCTCTTGGTTTTATGATTAAAAATGAGGGACAGTCCATAATTTTCTCTATCAATTTATTACAAGAGCCTTGTCAAGAGGGTTAGTGTGAAACCTACTTTAGAGAGTCAGAGAGTAAATCTCCTCATTCTCTTTACTAAACAACGTCTCTATTAGCAGTTTTATCAATTAGGTTAACTTAGGTTTATTGTTTAACTAACTTCTTTGAATACCCCCCAGGTGTGTTCAGGCTTCCACTCTGTAGGAAAACTAGAAAAGCACTGGGAGAGCACAGATCTTTGCCAAGGCAAAAAGGTCAAAGGAGCAATAGATTGAATGTTCCCAATTACCCTTGTTGGGTTCATCAAAATCTGTGCTGAATTTTTTGAGTTATTCTTCACACATACAAAACAGACCATCTAAAACATGATCTCCTTGCTGGTGGAGGTAAATATTGCAATGTCTCAACTATCCTAGAACATTAAAGACCCCATGGCAATCATGTCACACTTGCACAGACAAACTGGGCACAATAATATTGATAAAATTGGAAATGATAAAAAGACCTTACTTGACAGGTGAGTAGCCTACAGAACACATTAATAGCCGCTGTCATAGATTGTTTACAAAGCATTCATGACTGTTTTATAAAACATGACTGAACACTCATACCCAGCGTTTCATAAATCTGGAAGATTGGAAGAATGGCGGTAACTTACAACAAAAAAAAATTCAACAATCTCAAAGCAGCATTTCCATTGTTTGTCACCTGATCATGTCACATCTAAATATTTCATATCTTGGGCAGTCTACTTCAAATGTCACTTTACTATACAAGTTGTGAAGTGTTTATTTACATGAATGATTTATTTGCTGCACTTCTGAAGAGCAGTGTAAGTTTAATACTTTTATTTTAACTACATGCCAGTTACGCCGCCGAAATGTGAGGTCACAGTCACTCGTCTGCAAACTACATCTTCATGGTCTGGATCCCAGTCTAGGAAAAGAACACTGCAGGTCAATTCTCTGTTTGCATAACCATGTTGAAATTCAGCTTTGGAGGATCATCCAAAGCTGAATTTCATCAAATCCATGGCCAGAAAATTAATTACTCCATTGCAGCATCACAGAAGAGCTGAATTATCTCATGAAACATATTTCTCTCATGCAGGGATTACTCGCCTGAGGCAACAGCAGATGAACCATAAAAATCAAAATACATGAAGGGAGTTCAGGTTGTTAGGTCCAAGAAAGAAGAACATTTATGTTAACATAGTGAGCTGAGACATCACACAAAGGCCCTCTATCATGACCACAATTCACTAAACAGTAGTTTTGTGTTTCTCAACATGTTTCAATGTTTGTGTGAACGCCTTGATCTCCTCAATAGTGGTGTTAAGAATATTTTTAAATCCAACAATTATTTCTTTTTTCTAGGCTATGTCTTTGGGTCTTAGCAGTCTAGTTTCTGCTGTCCACAGGCCATATGACATTTTCATCAAATCACTGATATAAAATGTGAAAGCTTAATTGCTGTTTTTCTGTGATTCTATTCAGAAACACATTCAGCATCTCACAAACACAACATGTTTAGATTGCATCAGTAGGCCTACTAAAGATTTCTGCATGGTATTGATTCAAGAACCAGTTCTCTGTTGGTTGAAAATCACTCACAGTGACCTCCTACCCTGTTAACTTTTACACAGTTAATAACCCTCTATGGTACGGTATTGCCTCCAGGCAACATGGCCTTGTTTGGCTTATTTAACTCTCTATGGTATGCATTATGACATGATCAGAAAAAAAACAAGTAGTACCGGCTTTTTTTCAACTTAAAATGGGACACTTCAAAACAATAGTGGAAAAAAGTTAAACCGTTCATGTTAATAAGAAATACTCTTTTTTCATTTAAATACCCATAGTTTCTTCTACAGATTGTCCTTGTGACATTGAAATTAATATTTTACAGATATAATACTATTTAAATTATTGAATTAAACTACGGTATTTCATATTAGTCATCAACAAAAACTTACTCAAAACGTACTCAAATATGCTTACGCATATGCATACACAAGCAGTATGCACACGCAACATGGGTTTGTGCAAAAACATGCACACACAAAATATACAGCATATGAGATGTGTCAAACTTTTTGAAGGGTTCATAAGCTTTTTTTCTCATCAGAAGACAAGTTACACTGTAGAGCAATGGTTACAGTGTAGCAAAGAGAGACAGATCACTTCATTGCAGAAATTTGGTCCTCACAAAAGTCAACCTTGTGTGATTTTGTATAATAAAAGAGCACATGCAGCATATCCCTCTTTTCACTATTTTTACCCTGCCCCACAAGATTCCTGTTCTTGCTTTTTCTCTGCTTATTCAATGCTACGCAACAGCAAAGTGCCGTTTTTGTATGCATCATTTGCCCTAAGTCTTCCGCTTGTAGCCCCCCCCCCCCCCCACACACACACACACACACACACACACACATACATTTGTACGTGCGTGCACACACACACACACACACACACACACACACATTCTGTACACACACACACACACACACACACGCCTCCCTCCATCTCACTACTCCCTCATGAGGAGCTGTTCTTCACCATCTGCTAGAAGTAGACCATGTGTCTTTTACAGCACTGATCAGTGTGGCATACTGTAAAGGACCACAAAAACAGCACTTTGACATTCCTCTGCACCATGGAGATGGGCCCTATGCTGTGATAATCACCATATTCAACATGTAACATAAGATTTTAGGGATTTTAAGGGACTGTAAGATGATGAGAAAGAGGATAACACAGTTAGAGAGAAACTGTGAATCACACCATGATCTTTAAATTGATAAGGAAAATGAGGGGAAGAGGTGGATGTTCTGTTGCTCCCTCTTGCGTGATGCCAGAGTCAGACAGTTTCTCCACAGAGCAGGTGCTGGTCCAAACAGGGGCGTCGTAGTGGGGGGAAAAGGGGGACTGAGTTACCAGGGCCCCAAGAGGTGGGAGGGCCCTTGTTGAGTCTGGTATTGTGTTCTAGGCGGTAAAGGGAGGGGGGCCCATGACTACTGCTTGTACACAGGGCCCAGAATTTGGTGCTACGCCCCTGGGTCCAAACGACAGACGCATAAATCTTCCCCTCATTCAGTTCTGCTCACTCTCATCCCTCAGTCCTGACATTCTGACCTTCACATCCCATAATTCTGTCTCCGTTCCTGATAGATTCCCAACACCGGAGCGGTGCTGCGGACTGCAAACAACATCAGGGGTCACTCTGACAGACAACGCCTTCCTTTCCCCCCTCATCCTGCTATTTGCATTCTGTGTGCTTCATTCACACAAATCGCCTTTAATGTTTGCAGATACCTTTCAAACCGAATCCCATTGTGTTAAATCACAGGAGGTGTGTCCCTTGATGGTGGGATGGTCTTTGCTCAGGCTAGCTGAATGACCCTTATTCCTCATGGCGGCATACAAATGACTGCCTGCCCTTGTCTAACAAATCAGAGCCAATGGAATGAGAACCTTTCAGCCTTTATGTGTCAGAAATAAATGTGTAGAGTCAGATGAGAAGCAGAGGAAATAGCCCAAATAATGAGTCACTATGATAACACTGACTGACAGTATTTAGATTTAATGTATTTTGGCTTATATGTTCAGATTGTCATCATGTTTTGTCTAAAATGAGTATGCAATGTCTGTGATAACAGGAAATGCTGTATATAGTCTGGATCATTTAAATACTGTATAGGCAGAGACATTATTATGTAATGGTTGTTCGAGATAAAAAAAAAACCCCTAATTGGTTATTTCCATGGGACGTTTATTTATAGTATGAGTTAGCTGATAAACAAGTCCACACAAACACACACACACACACACACACACACACACACACACACACACACACACACACACACACACACACACACACACACACAGGGACACACATGATTGTCACACCATCATGGACGTGACCAACACCCTCTCCCTCCCCAAGAAGATCTCTCACTCCAGAGGCCATAAGTCCTGCATATGCATGTGTGTGTGTGTGTGTGTGTGTGTGTGTGTGTGTGTGTGTGTGTCCTGTGTGTCCTGTGTTCACTTTCCACTCTAAACACCCCAACACTCTCCATGAAGAGGCCAGACATCCCATTCCACTTGTGTCAGCAGGCAGCCCGGTCATGTGCTCACTTCCATCAGTAGGGTAAAGACTAAAGACTTCAGCACTCATTATGAAACACAGCCTCTGCTCGCTGTGTGGCTGCTCTCGTCTCCTCAGCCGCAGCCTGACATCATGTCGCCCATTAGTTCACTTCAATGTACAGCACACGCCATCATGTTTGCTTGTCTGCACAGTCTCAAGCCCAAGGCTCTCCCAGCATGCAGAGGCTGTTGCTGCCGCTAACTTTACCCAGACCCCTTTCTCCTGTCATCCTCTGTGATCTCTTGCTTTCTCTGGCAATGATGGATGACCACGCACCCCTTCAGCACTCATACAAAGCACACACGCACACACACACACACGCTCACACACACTTTTTTTTTTACTTCTCTTTCAAATCTTGGAAATGAGATTGGAATGATTCTGAAGATATTGGCCCAATTGATACAGCCACAGATCCATGAAATTGTGATAATGACATGGGCAGACGTGCCTTTTGTGCATTTCATGATAAATGGTGGTTCTAAGTGCTCGACCTTGTGCCAGCACAGCCCATGACAATGATCTTGGTTTAATTAAAGAGGTCTGTTAGGCTGTCTATTTGAGATACAGCTGTGAGTGAATCAGATGGCAGAGAATAGAAAGTTAGCTTTTATATTATAATCGGATGTGATGGCTGTCCTTGCACCCCAGGACTTTAAAATCCAATAAGTTAACTGCAGCCGGTGGTGATGTAGAGGTGTTGAACTTCAGCGTACAAAAATTCCTCCGTTTGGAAGCAGAAATAAAATTGCAGAAGACCAGGGCAAAGCCTGCACACACACACACACACACACACACACACACACACACACACACACACACACACACACACACACACACACACACACACACACACACACACACACACACACACAAAAGAGCTATTTCCATGTGTGAAATCACATCCTGCAGGATTTTGTCTTTTGCTCTACCCACCTTCCTTATCTGGGTCTTCTCCTCTAATGTGCCACAGAGCCAGCCTTGGGCTCAATGCCCCCACAGGTAAAACACACACACACACACACACACACACACACACACACACACACACACACACACACACACACACACACACACACACACACACACACACACACAATATGCTCCTGCATACATCATACATCTCCCAAAATGTTTTATTCCCCTCCTGCCTCGCATTGATTTGACCTCGTGGGTTGAACTGTCGAGGAGGTTTTGTTGGCTCCACATCACAGTTGCAGGAGGAGAGCAGTGTTTCTTCAGTGGTATTGGAGGAGGGAGGGAAACGAAACGAAACGTGTGGGTTGGAGTCAAAGACTAAATTGAGGATTGATGTTGTCTTGGGTTTGCAAAGTGGATCCTGTGAAGCCCACACATCTCCCTTCCCCTTCCCACTGTTTTGTCCGGTTTGAACCTGACCAGCACAAAGGATACTGCTAGCTTTCTGGGAGCCACTGGAATGACCAGGAGGGACAACATGAAAAGACCATTAGGGTCTTCTCTTTTCTCTCCCCCCACCTCCTCCTTTTTTTTCTTCTGTAAAACACTCTTTTCGGCCAGCCAGTATCCAAGGGATCAGTTCTCAGATCAGATAGAAAAGCGCATTATCTCCCTGACACTCTGGGCAAGTGCTCAGACCTTTCTCCTGATCGGCTGCTGTGCACATACAGTACGTTTAATAGAACATGTCTGGTGCTTTAGACAACCTTTATCCACTGTCTCTCAATGATGTGCTCTTCTATAGGCTTGTGCTGTTGGCTTTGTTGTGCCTTTACTTCATGCCATGGACCTGTGTGCTTGGTGTGTTGGTCTGGGTGGCTGAGGGTCTGGGTTTGGCAGAACTCTCTTGGCAAGTATGCCAATATGCAGTTACTGTACTCCATGAATCCTAAAAGAACTGGGAGACAGTACTGGGCTTTCTTCAGCATACTTATCTTCTGCACTAATCGACATATCTCTCAGTGGGAAAGAATACTTTTTCTCTGTTTACCATAAATGGACGTTTTGATTCCGTCTGCATTCTGAAATTAGTTTGGCCCTTAACATTTGTCTGAATGTAAAATTGCAGCATTGACCTAGAGGTGAGTTTACCAGATGGTCCAAAGGTTTGAGGTTGCTATTTTAATCTAGTCGAGTGTGTATGGATGTTGCCAAGTACAGAGTATATTAATTGCTCCCGGGTTCATAAAAGATGTATTCATTTTATAACATCTGCTAATAATTTAAATGGAAAAGTTTTAGAGTTATGGATGCAGTAATTGTTTAGCATATATTAAAATCTTTCAAAAGAAAAAAGTCCCTGATAAGACTAGACAAGGTCCTCTTGAGTTTTAATCAATGATTTATACACTGATTCCCTGGAAACGCTGTGTATCTCCATGTCATAAAAGCCATTAGAACACCATCTCATCAAAATGTCCATGGATGAGCCAAAACCACAAGCAGGCTGTAGTATTCAAAGTGACCCCTTCTTACCTGCCTCTGGCTGTAAATTTGGAGATTAAAATAGCGTATGGTAAACTCCTGCAGGACAGAAGCCAGAGCTCTTTAGGAAAGGTAGTTTATAGTTCAGCAATAATCATAAACACCAAAGCATGTAGATCCTAGACACACACACACACACACACACACACACACACACACACACACACGCACACACACACACACACACACATACACACACACACACACACACACACATACACACACACACACATTCGCGCACACACATACTGTACATACGCAAGCATGCATGCACGCACACACACACACACACACACACACACACACACACACACACACACACACACACACACCTCCTTAGGACATAGAAAGGTTGCCATGATAACAGAAACAACAGGCAACAGGGAGAAAACGTTGCTTTCATGTTATATATGAGTGTGTTATGTAATGTGTGACAGGTATGTCCATTGGGTGACCCATCAGAGGGGTTGTAAATCGAACGCCAAGTCTCCACACACATAAAAACACAGAGACAGGGGAATGTAAGCACTGGATTGTGGGTAAAATGTCAATGTTTGTGCAATGCCCAATTTTTTGGCTCTGGCATGATTCATTATCCAAACTGCCGAGGGCTGGCAGCAACAAATCCTTCTTCAGGGTCAGGGGTTAGTGGATTCTCTGTATGCGTAGCATTGGCAGTTCTGAATAAAGAGAGAGAGAGAGAGAGAGAGAGAGAGAGAGAGAGAGAGAGTGTGTGTGTGTGTGTGTGAGAGAGAGAGAGAGAGAGAGAGAGAGATAGAGCGAGAGAGAGAGTGTGTGGGTGAGAGAGAGAGAGAGAGAGAGAGAGAGAGAGAGGGAAAGAGAGAGGGAAAGAGAGAGAGAGAGGGTGAGAGTGTGGCATTCCCAGAGAAATGCAATTTTATTACAGCTGTCAGGTATTTTACACTTAGCCTGAACCAGTACCAGTACACTGAACCCCTCACTTTGACATTTCAGAAACACCTTCCTATTTACCGTAGGATGGCTGAGCTGTGTGCTGGGCTCTCTGTTTGTCTAAGCTGATGTTCTGGGTCATTTGCCCTTTAATGGATGGCCTACGCCTGAAAATCCTCATCGAGAACAGAACTTCCAGGTATGACTTCAAATGTTCCATTTCAGCGAAATATAACAGCACACTTCAAAGAGCTTGCATATGGTACATCATTGTTCAATGCATTTGCATGAATCTGCGTAATATTCATTTAAATATGTGTATTTTTGCTAGTGCGTCTAAATTCTTGGGACGTGTTATGAGTCAGCGTATGTGGACACACGGCGCCCGAGTTCACCAAAGCGATGGTTCGTCTCTAACACACCCTGGAGGCGCTGTCTGAGTGTTCACTGAATTACGTTTCACCCGCCAGCCACGGAGGAGCACTTGTGTAGCCTGAGGGCTGGAGTGTCAGAGGCAGTGGAGCCACGGGGCTGGAGGACTGACCTCTGGACACGCTGGCTTCTGCTCCATAAACAAGCCCTGGCTCTCGCTGCATGCACCAACAAACCCATATGTTGACTTCACTTGAGCCTCATAAATAAGAACTTACAAGTCCTTGCACCAACTACTTTTACCATGAATGTCAACGATAAACACATACAGTAATTTCCCGCATATAAGCCGCATTGTGTATAAGCCACAGGACAGTGTTTTATGCAAGTTAAAAAAAAACAAAACCATATTAACACCATATTAATTGCCCCCCTGTTTTAACCTCATAGCGGAAGAAATTTTGCAAAATCAATGTATAAGCCGCGGCTAATAGTCGGGAAATTACGGTATGCTGACTCCTGCTTCATAAACAAGACTTAAGCTCTTGCTTGCTCCCACTGTTTTTATCATAAACATAATAATCAAGCATGCTGATTTTTGCTTGATCAAACATCATCTACCAATAAGCAATGTTGGGAAGTAATCCAACTACTTTTTATCATTAATGTCAATGATAAACAAATACACTGACCCCTGCTTCATAAACAAGACCTACCCATAAGCCCACTGTTTTTATCACCATCAATAAACCCACTGCTTTTATCAGTATCAACAAACATGCACTCACGTATCGAAAGCATTCGTTTGATCAAACATCATCAAGCAATGTTGGGAGGTAATGCAGTGATATTATTGTAATTTCTAAAGGAAAACAATTTCCAAATTTGTAATAATATCATTTAGTATAGTATAGCTACATGGTAATATATATGCCATAAATAACACACACAAAATATTTATACTGTTTTGGTATGCTGGTACCATATAGAACTAGAATTTATCAGCATCACAATTATTCTGAGATATATTTCAGAGACAGAGAACTAGTAATGTAGGCCTACCATTTATACTTTGAATACCAAGATTTAAAAGTTATTTCTTTTTCAAATCTAACCCTGTCTATGAGCCCTTGCTGGCAGTGTTTCTTCCAGTAGTTGTGTCACTGTCATCAGGACCTGTGCACCTGCCCCCTCCCCACCCCCCATCCTCCTCCTCCTCCACCTCGTGTCTCCAGGGCAGCATCGAAAGACAAAAGCAGGGTACTGCAAATCCAACTCCATTAACACCTTCCCAGGCTGTGTGATGTTTGTATTCATGTATATTAGGGGGCCTATTTCCTCCATTACCTTTCCCTCCCTGTTGGGACCTTTGGGGGAGGGGGTGTGGGGAGTAGGGTCGCAGTTCCAGTCACCGACCAGAGCTACACAGAAGCACAGAACAACCCACACCTTAATACGTGTTTATATTCATTTCCGTGATCATATTTACTTCCTCTGCCAATGCAAACCAGTGGAAGCGTGGTTGTCCTAAAATAAAGCCTGCTGGCGTTGCAAAAGGCTAAATGGCTCATATTTGATAGAGCGGGAGCCCAGCAGTGGTGATGTGTCACAGACAGTCATTACCATCTGCAATCTGCCCTGGCCTTGTTAGCCCCAGCGGAAGGTGGTTGTTATCCAGAAATTGTTTAGCAGCGCAGACGGGGGAGTCGGTAATAGAGGCAATCAGAACCCACTGTTTTTCTGTGGGCATTAGCTCAGGTCAGAACTTCTCCAGCCAGAGCTCAAGGATGAGTAGAGTCATGACCATGTGGAACGGCCAAAACTATTCCCCTACCATCATCATCTGATTTTCAGAAAAAGAAAAAAGTTGAATAATTCTGAAGACACAGAGATAAGTCTGGTTGATATAAAATAATGATTTTCACACACCACATGTTAGCCAATAGCTCCATGTGAATTGTTTCCAAAGCCATAATAACATGCCATTAAAAATGATGGCTTGCAGCTTATTTATGGTTAGGTTATGTAGAAAACACGCGGTACTCATAATAATCTGTAGATACTTCCTAAAATAATCTGCCTACCTCTATTATAAAATATATATTTTTTTATAATATTTTTCGAAATGATTGATATTATCGTTATTCTTTTTCAATTATGGTCTTTTTAGGTTTGTCCTTTCTCCAAATCCTCCCACAATCTTCTCCCATCCCTTCTTTCTCCTGAGCTCCCAGTTAATCACAGAGAAGAAGCCGGTCTATAGGGGCACAGTAATAAATGAACTCTGCAGGAAAGAGCAATCACTGCTCCCACAGCCATTCCTATTAATGGCGCTCTCAAGGAATGGGTAAAAACCCGAACCTGAGTTCACTTGAGCTCCCTGATTGTGACTCTAAATTAAATTCATTTTGATCAAGGTAGGCAGAGCAAGGACAGAAATCACAGCCATGGATAATCAAGATGATCTGTGTCTGGTTCTCTCACATGGTGTGAGATTCTCAGACAGACTCTAGTGCTGAGGAGGGGAGTGATCAATGCCTCTTCTGCCCAGCCTAGATTCTTTATGGGCTGCACATCAATAACCTCTCCCTCGCTCACAAG
This sequence comes from Sardinella longiceps, assembly GCA_027497455.2. Classification (NCBI taxonomy): domain Eukaryota; kingdom Metazoa; phylum Chordata; class Actinopteri; order Clupeiformes; family Clupeidae; genus Sardinella; species Sardinella longiceps. The sequence goes on along the minus strand of JAODXP020000015.1, from coordinate 31,873,458 downwards.
TTTGGATCTCAGGTGATGTGCCGGACAACAAGAAGGGGTTCTGTGATGCATGAGGAGACTTGGGCATCTATTGGGTGCTGTGGCGTGCCGCGTTCGTAAAATCAAGATGTAGCTTGACGAATGAGAGAGTTTTTCATGATTGTGACCAGATGTTCATAGATCAACTCTTTCACTCTCCTGCTGTGTGCTTGTGTGTGGTGTGTGGTGTGTGTGTGTGCCATGTGTGTGTGACTGTATTTATGTGTGTGTGTGTGAGAGAGAGAGAGAGTTTTTCTTTGCTTACTCTGTGAGGGGATGTACATGCATGTGTATACATTTATTTGAAGTATTATATCCCAGGGCTAGAACGTAAATGTCACATACATAACATTCGTCCATGTTGTCATTTTACATAAGTTGTCTAGTCTAACTGCTGGTTGCACAGTAGCAGCTGGCTTTTTAAGGTGAACACTCTGGCGAGAGAGAGAGAGAGAGAGAGAGAGAGAGAGAGAGAGAGAGAGAGAGAGAGAGAGAGAGAGAGAGAGAGAGAGAGCGCGCTCTTGGCACTTTTAACAACAGTTCATCAACTCTCTCCTGGCTCTGGGCATGGCATGGCATACAATCTACTAGTGCCACTTAGGACAGGGCGAGTCTGGCACAAGCTCCCTTGTTTGGCCCTATCTGCCAGCCCCTCACTCCAACCCACAACCCCCCCACTCCCCATGGATGGCAGCCAGCTGGCTCACTGGCGCGCTCCTGTTGTGTAAGAGCACTCAAAGGTACAGGTAGCTCACTCCGTGTCTCACCGAGAGAAGGACTCTGGCTAGCAGGCCGAATCTTCTTTTGGTGTCCTGGAGTCCCAGTGCTGTGGTGAGAGAACTGGTGCATGCACACACACACACACACACACACACACACACACACACACACACACACACACACACACACACACACACGCACACACACACACACACAGATAAACACACACACACACACACACACACACACACACATACACACACACACACACACACACACACACACACACACACACACACACACACACACACACACACACACACACAATCAAGAGTTGGGACTCTGTGTTTGTGTGTCCTTTCCTTGTATCTTCAGCCCCCTAAGAAAACACAAGTGATCCAGAGGCTGGGGCTTTGAGGGGAAGAGCAATAGTTGTGGTCGGTCGCTGTGGCTTTGTTTCTCCTCCAGGAAATGTACAGTAGCTCCATGTTTGACCACCTCCAGTTTTGATGGATGCTCCCCTTGTTTGAACCTGACAACACAGATACACTCACACAACTTGGCGGCACATGAGCAGAACACCATATTTGGTTAAAAAAAACAGCATTTCACCTTGAAGGGAACAGTAGTGTAGATAATTATGAAATTGTACTTGTCTGACCCATGCACAGTTAGTTGATCAAATATGCATTACTTAATAATAATATTCATATTTCAAGCATTGCAAGGTAATGAATGAATTGTGTTGTTGTACATAATCTGAAGTGGCTGTTATGTCATGTCAAGTATACCAAAACCCTTACAGATTATGAATTTTAAGCTTTGAGTACTATTTCAAGCTTTGAATAGCCAGTAACAGTAACACCCGCTGTGTGTCTACAAGTAGCCTACGTGAAGTTTATCGGCTCGTAGGATAAAGGCTTAATTTGTAAATCAATTAAACCTTAAACTGTCACCCAGAGGGTAACTGTAAACACTTTTAATCTCATAAATACCACTGAAAAATGTCAACACTTGTAATTGGTTTGTGTTTGTGTCACTTGGCATAACTAACACAGCTTTATCAACACTGATTACCAAGATGAAAGGTTCATAACATGATGAGAAAAGGAGATTGCACACAGTGCGATAAACAGCACCCAGCTGTCTGAACATCAGCCATGCAAAAGAGACTAGTCGTCATCTACTGTCAGGTGCTATCAGTTGCTATGACAGGAAGCAATGGTGTCTTGCTCTTCTAGGTTATGTAAAGCTCCAATCAGCAAACTACTTACAATTCTGCTGATGTATGAGACTTCATTACCTCCGCTAAGGAGGTTATGTTTTGGCGTTTGTCTGTTTGATTGTGTGCAAGATGATGTGAAAAGATGGATTGGATATTGGATATTGGAAAACATTTCCAGACAACGTGGATATTGGAACATTTTCTGGTGGTCGGTAATCCGGAATTTATATTGCATTAGTGGCCATTATGCCTCAGTGGAGGTCTGCACTCTCCAAGTGCTTTTAGAGTATATTACTGTATATTATTAATAGTGTATATTAATAGTGATGAGAGGATGGTGGATGGGGTGAAATTGTTATATCCTTTCATTCTATAACACAATTTGATAGAGGACTATTAAACACATGGTCTATTCTTGAGCTTAATACTGAGACAAAACAATTGATGAAAATGATATGAGAAAAAAACATTTGATCAGACTATTCCTTTACAGAGCTTGACCCTCAAAAACACTCTAAAGAAACATTTCTCTTTTGTAATTTTTCAAAACATCTACTTGATGTTGTGCCTCTGAAAATGAAATGGGTTTACTGAAGTAGCTTAGCAAAAGCTTTCAGATTTTAGCTTTTGGATGCACAGCACATTATATAATGCAATTCATGTATGTTTTCATGTACTGTACATTGGGGCAGAGAATTATTGCCGTTTTGGGGATCTAAGATGGCATGCTACTGAACAATCTGTGTGTATGAGAATAGTCCAACAAAGTGCTGTGCTGTGTCAAAGATCCATGAAATCCCTCTTCGGTGGGAACAAGTAGGTCAACAAATCAATATACCACTCAACGGTCAGTTCCTTAAGAGGATCCACAGTCATCTGGGGATGTGGGTAGCACAGATTCATGACTGAAGCTGGAGCTGGGTAGCCACTAAAGCTGTGCAGAGGCCTTCGGGTCAGACTTTCTGATTTTCAATCCTTTAAAAGGATCCCAAGCTAGACACTGTTGGCCTTTTAAGACTGACAATTTGTATCAGCTATCAGCATAAGCTGCCAATGCATTTATGTCTCATTGATTTCTGGGTAAAAAGTGACGTCACCTGGTTAGATGTGTATTCTGTACTATACTTCTATACTTTTTTTTTAAACACACATTTAGTCCATTTTCTGGTGTAGCTAGGATGATTTAGAATGATTGACACCCAAAATTTTGACCATTGCTCCTGTCTCGGCTATTTGGCTAATTTACAATGGGCCCTGACCTGCTTCAGAATGGTTAACATTGTGCATTTGGAATCCTGTTTTCAAATAACGTGCAAAATAGCGTGTTCCAGGATGTTCCAAAGCAAGTTTCATGCCAAAGTTCAGTTCCTGTCGTGTTTTATGTACGAAATAATGAAGAAAAGAATAAGACAGATTTTATAATTATCTCTATATATATAACACAAAATAATTAACTAATAAATGTGTCTATGTATCCATAAAATCTTTCAAGGATACAAGGAGTTTTTATTTCTCATTGTCCCATGCATATGATTGCTATAGATAGTATTAAAGGGACCATATTATGCTTATTCCAAGCTAACTTTTCTAGCTCTATTGTTCAGAACAGGCTGTTTCTCATGGGGGCATGCACCAGGTAACTAGACCCCTGCAGCCAACACACTGAGTATTTCCCCTGTAGCCCTGTGTGTGTATGACAGGCCATCCCTAATTAGTCAATTGATTATTTTCATTGTTCTCAGCTGCAAGTGCCAGCCAACTTCTCTCTCTCTCTTTCTTTGCAATTATTAAAGATGGAACCCCTTTCTTTTTAAAAAGAAAAAAAAAGTCTGAAAAATCAGAAGACATTGGGTTGGACTTCTGAATTCTGTATTTTCAAATGCCTAGCTTTCTCAAATCATTTTTCCAGAATCTCCTACCCTACCTTTAAATGTCTGGATGTGAGAGCTCTGTTTTTTCAATGAATGTTGATGAACTGTGAGTCACTGGGGCACATATGAGTCAGATACGATTAAAGACAGACAAGGAGTGCAATGTCATTGGTTCTGGTTTGATGGATGACAGGCAAGGCACTCGGGGGGCGTCAGTGGTTATTTTTACACTTGAAGAACACTGGGCCAGGTCTTGTGTCGCTGCCCTTAGGACACGATGGGATTCCATTGTCTTGTTGCTGTCTTGCGATGTAAACATCTGTCCCGGCTTTCAAAATGATTATACACACGTCGCACGGTTGCTGGAGAGCTTCCCGCACACACCGAGTTGCTGCGTTTTGTTTCTCAGTCTCACTTACAACTCAAGAGTCTCTCCATTGAGCGTTGATCCCTACTCAGAAATATACAGGCTGTTTATGTAATCGCCTACTCTTAGGATGAACTTAATGCAGGTGGGGGTGGTCTTGTGTTTGCTTCCTCTTCTTAGCAGTGGTGTTCCAGGAAGATGTTTGTCCCATAACTCCCAGCCAACGTTCAATTATACATAGCTTCTGCCATTGGCCCAGACCTCTCTCTACGGTACAGGCTACTACTGTCACAGCAGCCATGAACATCCCATTCAGCCGGATGGATTTTCACATGGTTGTGAAAATGGCATACACCCTTACGCACACACACACACACACACACACACACACACACACACACACACACACACACACACACACACAGGCAGAGACAGTGCCTTTGGGGAACTGGTGAATTACCAGTTCTCCAGGGGGCCAGAGGAGTGTGAACTGCCATCATTGCACCTTCACTCTCTGTGATGAGACGTCTGTCAGAGCCTCGATGCCCAGTACATTCTCCAAGGATCTGCTCTGCTGGGCAGCCTCTTTAACACAGGCCTGCATGCATGAGTAAGCACGCTCCAGACTGGCAGCTTTAAGCATAGCCTGGCATCAAACAGCGAGAGGCTTGAAGATATGCCCTCAGTGAAAATATGCCCTCAGAGATGATAAGCATTCTAAATGTATTTTTTCCCATCTGTTGGATATTGCTCCAAATCTGCACAGAGAGTGACTTAGCAGCATCAAAGAAAGAAAACTAAGAACTGTTTTATTTATTTAGTTATTTTTTTTGAAGGGTTCTTGTTTTGCTGAATGCCATGTACTGGTCTCTATCCCTATGGGGAAGTCAATGTTTTTTGCAGACCTGGTGCATAAGCAGCAGAACAGGAGTAGAAGAACTTAGCATTTGACTGAGTTAAAATACCATAAAATGACATTCAATTTCTGAAGAAAAATGTGTTTGTCAAAATCACAATGCTACCAAAAAGGTACAGAATTAGCGAGTGTTTGTTGGTGCAACTGGCAATCCGACATTGAGACAGGTATCCTTAGTCATTGAATGATATGCATACATAATTTCCTCGCTTTCATCTCACTACAGTCATTGTCCCTTAAACATCCTGTTCATTGCATTGCTAGAGGGGTGGGGTAAATGGTTGTCTTTCAAATCCCTCAGCACGCCACAGGATAGTGCTACCACCAATCAGAGCAAAAATGAATTCCACTCTTCACAAAGTGATTGGCCCAGCTAGACCATCCCACGCCTATTATTGTTATAGAGTTCCTAGACCATCCCAGCCTACTACAGTGATCAGACTACATGCTGCTTTGGTAACGCAAATTGATAAAGAATCAGAGCAGTAAGAAGAATCAACACTGCCATTGATGTTGATAAAATCTTATCAATTCCCAAGTGTGTGCAGGTACAGTATATATGTGTACGCAAATGCATGAGAGGGATAGAGAGAGAGAGTTGGTGCTGTCAGTGCCCTGTTAGAGACATGAGTTATGACTTGATCAACAACTTGTTTGTTATATACCGTACTTGATTAAGCAATAAAGTGTGGGAAGTTTCCCTTCAGTGTTTCAAAGAGTGTCACACTATTATTTATTCTACACTATAATTGGTCATTTGAACCAGGATCCACTACAAACCATTACAGGATTTCTGGGCTTTTACATCAACAGTGGAAATATGTCTGCCACCTGTGAATAAGGAAATAATAAGAAGTGTTTAGATGAACATAATGTGTTTCCGCATGCAGCAGTGATTTTGTCATGCCCTGTGTGTAGGCACCTTTTACTCAGATTTCAGCCCTGATGTCTAGAATATTAGCATTATACAGCTAACACTACTGTAGGTCTCTTATGCAATGACCTTAGTGATATGGTGTGTAGGTCTGTAGTTATCTTGGGCATAACAGGGGGATTATAAAAGGTTGAGGTCATTCAGTGTGAAAGTAATCAGGCCTACTACTATATTATGCAAATGCTTCTCTATCTCAGTCCTGTAAATGAAAGTAAGGAGTAACTGCAGGAAAAACAATCTACACTGCATGTGCAGTGGTCTATATGCAAGATCTCATTAGATACGTAGTGGTTGAAGTAATAGATATAAATAGTGCCTCGTTTCCTGCCTAAGTAATTAGGTTCTCTAATGAGGTATACTGTAGGTCATTATAGAGAAGCCATCCACAAGCAATGCCCAACATATGGTTAGATATTGTGGGCTTGCTGTTATCATTTCATGGATATTTTATTCACAGTTCATTTTCTACACAGCATATCTAGTTGAAAAATTATAGGAATTATCCAGAGTAAATCAACCCATAGCCCTTTTCTTTCATATAAGTCGATAGGTGTGAGCGAACAGCACAAGAGTGACCGAACACAGACCAAATAGCGCAACAGCAGCCAACGCTAACTGATAACAGCATGACTGTTTCATTTTCATATGCCTGCATCTATTAGCTTAAAGCGGTATTCGGCAAGTGTACGTAATTCAGAGACTTTGGGGGAAAAAATTTGTCAAAATTCGAAACGATAGGCCTACACCTTTCTGGTTCCTCCCCCAGTCTCTACTATGCTCCTCAACGGCCTCTCAAACCCCTCCTTCGCTGTAGCACATTGTCAGTGACTTGCTCACAGCTGTGATGGACAGGCAGATATCCCTCCCTCTGAACCTGATTGCTGGATGGCTACGGGGAGTGCTGGATTTTTGCAACTATGATTACATTAGATGGAGCTGGAGAATTCTTTTTTTTTTTCAGAATAACATGACAATTCTACAAAATTTGACTTTAAAAGAGTTGCCAAATTCAGCTTTAACGGCAAGATCTCATATTTTTGCTAGCTTTTGGATACTTTATACAACACTGCTAAAAACTCAGATTGGCCCTTCAATCAAAATAATTGCCCACCCCTGATCTAGATAATAAGAGTTTTTGCCCATTACCGTCATAAATGCAAAGACCAGCTTTAATTGCACTAACCCCAACCATGGCCTGTGACAAACTCCTACACATTTGTGCCCAGAGCCATCTGTGTATATACATGTAGACCTACAATAGCAGAAGAGAAAACACACACAACATGAAATGTGATGCGATTAGGCATGTGAGAAAAAAAGGGTGACCTGAAATAACCCAGAATGACCTATTATGATCAGATCTTGCTAGAACAACATAGTAAATTTGTTTAGCACTTTAGGTTCCCACAGTGCTATACATCAAAGTGGATGAAGCCTTACTGGAAAATGACCCAAAATGGCCCCTTTCACAACACATAAGCTCATTAGGGAGACAAACACATGGATGAGAGGTCTGATAATTACATTAATTATTATAGTACAGTACATGAGAAAGGTCTGGTGATCACTGACCTGGATCCTTAAGGACATCAGGAACTCATTTTAAGATTCAGCGTTAATGACTTATGTCTGCCTGCTCTAGACCATGCAGTCCTCACAGCTATCCCCCAAATAAAACCATTTCAATATTAGCACAGATAAGAACTCATTTATCTACCCTATTATTTTTTACTTCATATTGTGTCAATAATATTACTTTCTATTGATAAAAAAATTAGTTTAGCCTACCGAGGAAAGAGACTTTTTAAAGCAACAGCAAGCATTATTTTGAGGAGGCAGTAGACAATGGTATTGGTAGCCATAGTGCCCTTGGAAAGATTTGAATATAAACAATCCACACTGATATCTTCCAAGGGACTGAAGAAAGGAGTTGTTAAATACACACTTAATTTGACTAATTCATCAATACCTCATGAACTGCAAGGGACTAATAATAACTTGCCAACTATGAGGTCTGCATCAAGAGGCAAGCATACAAGAGAATTCCTGCTCTTGGAGTGAAAATTGTAAAATGATCAATTATTAATAATTGTGTGCAGCAAATGTGTGTAAATTCATAGTTCATCGCCCAAGTGTTGGCCCACAAAGTATTCCCTTCCTGTATTCCCACTGTTTGTTTGTTTGTTTGTTTGTTTGTTTGTGGGCCATACAGTATACTGTATGCCAGCTCCTTCGGCCTAATAAGGTGGAATGGGGACTGAATCCACTCTTTTGTGTGTGCTGCCTCTCGTGTCCATGGGGGGCTTGGCGTTTGGATGTTGTGATGCATCATGCTTTTTCACAGTGGTGTGCGCTAATTGCACACATTAACTGCCTTTGAAGAGTGCACTCAAGCCTTCTGTATTGGCACTGACAACAGAAAGGTTTAGAGGCAGAGCATGGATGGCCCCTTTCCAACCTACCACACACATGCACACACACACACACACACACACACACACACACACACACACACACACACACACACACACACACACACACACACACATACAAGCAGCTTCTTTCTTCTCTCATACACAGAATATCTGGCTTAAGTCTGCCTGCTAAACATTCTACCTAACAGTTCAAAGGTAGTGTGCATGAAATATATGTACAGTACTTACTGTAGATTGGCTTTAGAGTTGTTATATTTCTTTAGGAGACATACATGTAGTTGACATACAGTACATGAAGTGGTGTGTTTTGCTTCACCATGGATGTCTGTGTGTGTGTGTGTGTGTGTGTGTGTGTGTGTGTGTGTGTGTGTGTGTGTGTGTGTGTGTGTGTGTGTGTGTGTGTGGTAGAGTGGAAAGGGGCCTACCATACTCTGCATGTAAACCTTCATGGGGTTACACCAGGCTAAAGAACAATAAGGACACCCACAAGGCCTGTCTGCTTATGGCTGTAAATTGTGTTATGACCTGATTTGAGGTCAGAGTGGGCCGGCTGTTTGACACTAACTCCTCACAGAGCGTTGGTTAGAGAGAACTGGTCATTAGAGGTGAAGGGAAACACGCTACAGCATTGCTTAGTACTGTAGACACAATGGCCCCGTTTATACTGTGGGCCAAACCTGATGCTTGCAGTAAACAGGGCTATAGTATTTGCATGTCTGCCACCTGTGAATAAGAATATTATGTAGAGTTCAGATGCCAACTCTCTAAGTCCATTTTCAGACATATTAAGTTGTTTTAATACCGGTAATAGTTTCCAAGTGATCTCTTTCATACTGCAATTTAAAATGATTCTCAAGTAAAAACAAATCAAGCGGAAACAGTCCAATTGGTGTTGGTGATAATAAAGTTGATCAAAATTATCTTTATTATATTTCTGTAAAATAATCCCAAATGGACTAAGCCAAATGGTCTTGCAGGTTGCAGGTTACAGATTACAGGTGTTACTCTTCCAGCTTATTCACCCTCAAATATCTCTCACTTTCTCATCAAAATAACAAACTAGGTCCAGTGATACATTTTCTGGTGGAAATGTGTGCGCCTGTCATTCTACTTCTCTTACTGACATTTAAAGGCCCCAATATGCTGCATTAATAAAGATCCAGGCTACACATGGACTAGATTCTAGACAAGTCACTGGAGGAGATAGTGCAGCATTATCTTATCGTATCTTCTTGTCTATTGTCTACAGTGAAACAAGCAAACGGGATTTAGCAAATCACTTAGAGAGCGTTTTACACAAAAGCTTAACAGAAAGCTGTGTATATTACTGATGTGCCACTTCCAAGAAGATCTTAAGCATGTTCTGTTGTGCCAAGTTCTATGTTACAGTAATGGGCCTGCTGACAGCTCCTTTCCTTCCTATCCACACTGATGGAGCCATTTCCGTACTCTGCATACAAAAGTCCTCACGTGTCCCGCAAGAAAACCCTGCCTTTGCCTCTTCATCTCATCCCCCTTTAGCTAAGGCAATTGATATAATGCAATAACATGGGTCTGTTTAGTGAGTGATATTTCGATCCATTCTTTCTTTCTCTCTGTCTTTGCTCGTTGGTTTGTGTAATTCATTATCTGAACTGATCAATTAGTCATCAATAAAACCTCAAAGATATTTAAAGATCAGAGCTCATTTTTGTTATACTAAAGATACTGCATGTATATCAACCCAAGTCCATTAGTTGAGCAGTTTTCCTAAAGTTGCTAAATCTGAACAGAATTGACTCGGGTGCCATGGCTCGGTGGGCTAGAGCGTCACATCATTACTCGGGAACCGAGTTTGAGTCCGACCCGAGGTCATTTACCGATCCCACCTCATCTCTCTCTCCCACTTATTTCCTGTCCAACTCTTTACTCTCGTATCCGATCAAAGGCCAAAAAAGCCCCAAAATATCTTTTAAAAAAAGAATTGACTCTACAACTCCCTCTGTTGGCAAAGAGACTGCATATTTTAAAGGCAAGCCAAGTTGATAGGGGTTTTTTTTTTCATCTTTACTATTTCAAGATAGAATTTGTTGCTGCAAGCATATTATTGAATATGAATATTTTAGATGTGTGAGTCAGGTTTTAGTTATACTTTAGAAAAGAATATTATTATGGAATGATGAAATATTGATATCTTGTAGTGATTTAAACTGTATGTTGTGGAAAAAAGAGATCTTGGAATGACATAGCTCATTCAGTTAGCTTACCGTATTCATAATAAAACTATCCAAAATTCCCACTCTTTAGTATTGTTGTTTACAGTAACAATGATGACCACATCCTGATTTTCTCACCAACAAAAAAGTCAGGAGGCTGTTGATGTACAGTAGCTGACTGGTTGGAGTTCAGTTTCGGAAAAAAAAAGTTATCCGAGGATCCGTCAAGGAGATGATGACACTGACACACCAATACCCTCGTTGATGAGCTGCAGCTGAAGGAGCTTGTTGCTCAGACATAATGGGAAAAGTGTAGTCAACTGGTTAAACCCAGAACCCTAACTGAGACTGAAAGCCCTGTACATTGCAATGAGGAGGGTCACTGGAGATGCCCAGTATGTGCCACTGCAAGGTCAATTTGAAGGTCAAATCAGCAGCCGATCTTGTGACCCTTGCCACAGCTGGATTTGAAAAGCAGCCTCTGGCAAGAATAGGCATGCCCATCAGTGGCCTTGAAGGAGAATGACTGCTCTTTAAACAGCTGCATCCTTGTGGCATAAGTCACTACACTACTAAACACTCCACACTACACCCTAACACTACTAAAACATCAAATCCAATCCATGCTAGCCTGAGACTGAAAATAGAGTGGAACTAGAATAAGAACAACTACATTAATTGTAACATTTTCTAAAAAATGTATTCCCCATACCCAGTTGTTAAAGTGGGATTTGGCAAGAGGGGGAACTCTCATATTTTGTGTCAGCACAAACAAAGAAAAATCTATAGAAGTTGAATAGGATGATATTTATCTGAGGTGTCGGTACTGCGTACCCCCGTGTTCCCTCCCACTTTAACCCCTGCCCATTCCTCTGATTACATTTGAATACAGAGTGAGAGAGAAATATTTACGTTCTTTACATGCCATTGCTGAAGGAGAGCATACAGTAAGCCCCTAAGAGTTCTGTAGTTGACCTATTTATGTGTACATTAAATCTTTATTGCTGTTTCTGTGAGAATAACTCTACTCGATCAGGATGCACCCTGCTCTGGCCAATCAGTTAACATAACAGTAAGAATGCAGCATGAGAATTCTAGCAGTCAAAGGCTGGTCCAATCTTTTTCAATTTAAACATCTCCAGCAAGCAATAATTTCTCATTATGGTCTATGGTGGAGGCAAACTGGTAGCTGAGTGATGTTTGTCATTTCATGTGTCTGTATAATGTCACCTAAAAGGACCCTTATGCTAGTGCCACATTTGTCCACAGTCATTGGTGCTCTGCAAAGCAGTGTGAGTGAATGAGATGATCCGTGAACAATTTGTAATACTGTGCTGTGCTGTGCTGTGCTGTGCTGTGCTGTGTGTGTGTGTGTGTGTGTGTGTGTGTGTGTGTGTGTGTGTGTGTGCGTGTGTGTGTGTGTGTGTGTGTGGAGCAGCATTTACGGATGGAAGGAAGCATGCAGAACATGCTTGTATGTTTCCTCATCCAAAAGATCAACTGAATGCATCGACTGGGTTAGTCATTCATCAGTAATTAATTCATCATTTAAAAACGATCTTATTGGTCACATATATGTCTCATGATGGAGAAGTCACATCAAATTGCTTAATTAACCTATTCCTTTCATGACCTATACATTCCTGCTCAAACCACTTGCATGAGATGGATTAAAGTAGCAATATGTAGGATTGTGGCCAAAATTGGTACTACAATCATGTTCAAAATACTTTCAAAAGCATTCTTATACATATCCTTGTTTTATTTCTCACTTTGTCACAATGTATTCTCAGAAGCATAACGAGGCCCTGACAATTAGAACACCACAAACTGAAGTTGAAATGACAACACAAACACTACAGTACTGGAGCAGGGGCGGACTGGGACAAAAAATCGGCCCTGGCATTTCGAACAAGACCAGCTCACCATACTGGTCAGACCATTAGAAAATAAGCCTATGATTACAGTTACAGTGAGAATGTCAGGGCCGTCGGCCCACCGGGCATTTGCCCTGTGTGCCATATTGCCAGTCCACCCCTGCTTGTGGGCTGCAACTTTGCTTGTCAAATACAAAAATTCTGGCTGCTCACTGTCAGTGATATCAGTGTTTAATATGAACACAATACCTTCATTTCTGGTGACATGGCCATTTTATTATTTAATTATTTGGAAAACATTTCTTACATATGCTCCTTTAAATTTGTAACCTTCTTTAAGGAGATATTCGGAGTGAATCAACCCAAAGCCCTGTTGTTTCACAATGCTAAGCGCTGTCGATAGCTATGAGAATGACTGAAAGGAACTGATTAGTTCACCCTACACTGACTTTCAGCATCCACGGAACCTGCAAAACAAAGATACAATTGATCCATCTAACTCTGATGAATAAGAAGCAACTTGGAGACTAGAGATGGTCTCTGCTTAGGGCCTGGGAATTTCACTCTTTGAAAGTAGTCCATGTTTACCCTCTTGATTCCAATCTGTTCTCGAGATCAGACGGTGGAACTAATATCAAGTCTATTTAGACTTTCCCATAGGAGTGTTTGACACCAAGTGCCTCAATGTGAAACTTTTTGATCGATGGGCAATGGAGAAAACGGGTTTGCCATTAGGTAGGAGGGAGTAGATTTCCAAACAGCCAACCCTCCACTGTTTGTCATTCATCACCCAAAAGTGCTGCTCTGCTCGCAGTGGCGTCCAGTTCCATCGGAATCACTCCATCACTCTTTTGTTTGTGTGAATGTATTTGTCAGCACAGACATCGGGAGGCCAAACAGATGGACAAGCTGGACAGCCAAAACACGGCGCTCCAGAGCTGACCAGACAAGCATGAAGAATCAAAAACATACGGTATCTTAAAAACTATATAGCGTTGGAGTGCTAAAGTCCCCATGATGACTTAGCATCAAATCCAAAGCCAGCACACTGGAATTAGTGACGGAAAGAAGACAGCAGAGAAGAGAGTGTGGCTGGGGGGAGAGCTGTGGGGAATGTTGGGTGAATTTCTTTTCTTTTGGTAAAAAATATAAAAATAAAAGAGGCTCCCTTGCAGCGGGCCAGATATCAGACAGTACTAGGATGAGAGACGACAATGACAAAGTTTGGTGGTGACCGCTGAAAGCACAGGGCCAGTCTGCTTATCTGCAGTGGTCTGGCCATTGAACCTCTCTCAAGGGCAAACTTCAAAAGTGAAAGGGAGAGTTTATTGGATTTTGAGCAAAAAGTTCAAACAACTTTTGAAGTTCTATTGAACCAAGGTAAACTGATGTGTGACAAAGGTGCACAGAGCTTGTTTTTTTTTTCTTGTGATAACGTTGAAGTAATATTTACAACTGACCAAAAAAACACAATAGCTCTAGAATTGAAAAGTAGCTGTTTTCTTGCCATCTTCCTTCTTCACTTTGCTAAACCTGCAGATCATCTGGCTCATTTACCTCAAGAATTTGCTTACCACACCTGAGGTGTGCCCAGTCACACGTGATGGTCAACGATCCATGCCCCACTTACTGTAATTTATTTCAGCATGGCATTTCACTGGCATAGGCATGGGCACAATCCATCATATTCTGTGCCTGTGGCCATGTGTAGTGCCACTCTGTCCAAGTCCCATCGGCTCAGACAAGACATGTTCACAGATGATGACATTAATGTGACTGACAGCCTTGCTTACTTGTGTTGGGTGACCAGACAAGCCCTCTGGTAAGAGTCCTTGATGGTCTTGGTGGTCTGTTCCCGGTAAAATACAACAAAACCCACATTGCCCCCAATTTTTGAAGCTAAAACATTACTTGATGATATATGACAATAATACTGATTGTAGAAATAAGAATGTCTCTGGGAATTTAGGGAAATGTCCCTGATTTTAATCTGATCAAGTTACACTAGTGCCTCCATCCATGAAGACATAAGTGTATGTTGTCTTAGGATAAACAGGAGAGAAGAAGAGGAAGAGGAGGGGGGAGAGGAAGACAGGAGGAAAAAAAAGAGAGAGAGAGAGAGAGAGAGAGAGAGAGAGAGAGAGAGAGAGAGAGAGGTGGTGTGGTTTTCTTATTTATAGTTGACAAGGCTGTTGGCCAAGCTGAGACAAAGGTTAAGCAGTAGGAATGACAGACATTCAAACATGATGAAACAGCAGAGAGTATCACTTACACAGTTTCAATTACTATGCCTGAAGGGTTTCTGTGTCTTTGTAACAGTTTTCTATACACAAACTTTTTACAATGCTGTAATTTACTTTCCGCCCCTATTCGGCCAGAATTCTCCTGTAAATACACTTAAGTGAGTGGCACATGTACGGGTGCATTAATGTGTACATGACTGCCTGGAAGTGACCACCTCTGAGATGGCTGCTTTGCAAATATTTCCATGTCGTAGGGGCAGGAGCAATATTGATTTGTTTTGATACACAGATTTCCATAGTGAATTACCCACAGAGGGTAGGCTACACATACAAAGTTCACGTCGCAAAGTAATTATTTGGCACGCAGGCTAAATGACTCAATCTTGACAAAGGTGTATTGGACTGGTGTTCTCGCTGCTATCTTCGGGTCAGACCTCATCAAACCCGTCTTTCTCATCATGTTTATACCATACAGCCATTCACCATGGTAACAAAGAAAAGAACTTGAATGGCATCACTAAAGGAACTTTCAGTGATGCCATTCATGGACGACTTTTCACACCGGCCAAATCCTCCCACATCAACTTGGACCCACACTAGTGACTCATAAGATCTTGAAATAATACTTGGAGAAATGGACAAGGTTTGTAGGCTACAAGACATATTTAATTTAGGATGAGAGTAAAAAATCATCTTTTCCACAAAAGATGCATTGTTATTTTACCACCTAACTGAGCAAAGACAACTATAGGTTATAGGCCCATTGTGACCTTTAATAATGTCTCTCATAGTATTAATTTATTTCTGTTTTGTACAGGCATCACCCTGTTAGGCACTATATGGTTAAATACCCAAGGCCTACGGTTAATTATTACATATTACAACTATGAGGAAAACTATGTTGTTCAGCTTGTGATAACAATACATGAAGTACAAGAAGTTTTCAGCAGAAGGAAATAATAATAATAATAAAAAAAATAGTATTTTGCATGATAAAAAAAGTACTTTGCATACTGAACAACAGCAGACATTCCTGTCGGAAGAGTTGTTCTATCCCAGTGTTGACGTCATGTACCCAAACGGACGTTTCCTCTCTGCGTTCAGTGCGCACAACTCTACACCACAGCGCGCGTGCCACTGTCACAACTTATCCGTGGGTAACTGCGTTTGTGGTGCAGCAATCCTGACCATTAAGGAGACAAACGTTTATTAATTTGTCCTTTAAATGTATTCTGTTTATTTCTTTATGGCATTGGATTACATTATCTGAACACCAAGAACAGCATCAACCATTCTCATGTCGTTCGTCAGAAGATGAACGAAGTGGTGACAGAAGACTCAAGAGGACTTTCAAGCCTTCCAAGGTATCCTCTCACCCAATTCTTTAGAGGGCTAAAACGCTCTGCTATATTTCCAGGTTCAAATAGTAAGTGTCTTGACGGTGTCACTAACAAGCGGACCACAAAACTAACGGAGTTGAGAGTTGTGTCCTTTAAATTGCGAAAGCTAGAATGTAGCCTAAGCGAAAATTGGTTTCAGGCAAATATAATATCAGCGCACATTACTGGTGACAGTCGGCATAATCCTTTCAAATGTAAACCCCGAAGTCGTCCTGTGTGTTTTGTGTAACTTTATCAAACTAAATGCAGTGTAGACACCGGTAGACCTCACGTTTCTGTGAACAATCCTGTACGTCAAATGAAAGGACCAGTCACGTAGTTAAAAGTTAAAGATCATCGGAGCACAACGAATTTTTAAGTTTATTACATTCATAGTGCTACATCAATATTGCGTTTCAACTCTTCTTTAGAACAATTTCCTGACTCAATGACCAGATTTTACTCCTGTATTGGAATAGACTGGAGCAATGATTAAATGACCCCCTGCTAGCCAAATGAAACTTTATCTCAACCAAGTGTCACACTCAACTCATAGCGCACTGATATTTTTGTCAATTTTCCATTTGTAACAATGAACAATTGTTAATATGATTTCATAACCGTAGCAGACTATTCATGATACTCATGTCAATCCATGATAATATCTGTGATACGAGCCATTTGCAGAAGAGAAACTGGCGCGAGTTTGTCGCGTGTAGCGCGTGCGCTGCTGTGTTTGGCACCCTGACCTAACTGCCATGAGGTGCGCAAGTGAAAAAATCAAAATGTGGGTAAATTACATTTCCATTCGTTATCCTCAGTGAAAATACTTCATTGCATTGTTAGCCTTGAGGCTTTGTAGGTTTTCCTATTTCCCTGTCAAACCGTTAACGGAATTAACCATGGGAGTTGTGTATAATCACCGGGAGTGACTGACAATGATTACTCTTTAATTTTGAAAAACCCAATTTTTTTGAAAAGTGTATTAAAAATGGAATCAAATTAAAATAATATTATTTTGTATTAAAATGATTATGGCATGCAAACAAACATGACGACACAGCAGGTGTGGCAAGCAGCAGACTCGTGCACTTAATTTCGAACAGGAACTGACTTTAGACATTTTTGGCCAGACATGCCATATGGCATAGACTGAGTAATTGGGATAACAAGAGGTCTCTCTATGGCTCTGGGGATAACTTGGCAATCATTGTTGGAGTAGGTGTTATTTACATAATATATTCATTGTGTTTAACCTAAAGGGCTTAATTCTGCCACCTACGACACATTCTGAATATTGGCTCTCAGCTGCCGTAGCCTATAGCTTGCATGAGCGTATTCCTGTCTACCCGTTTAAAATCACTTGACATAGGCTATATCTCCTTTGGCTTTGGAACAGCTGGGCTAACTATAGGCTAGTCTTCGTCATCGTCATCGTCATTAAGCATTATCCCATAGAGAGAAAGAGTGTCACATAATCTGCTTTTCAGTGTCTTGGAGGCATGTCTGGAGTAGCCTAATTTATAGCTAAATGTTGAAAGGATGATGAAAACACAATTGCATTATTGCTAAAATTGTATTTTAAGGATTTCCACAGATGTTTGAATACACATTGTATGCCTTACTTGATACCCAAATAACTGCTTTTTTATTTGCTTTCATACTGTGAGATAAACATGTAGACGCATCCAAAGTGCCCCCTTCATGCCCTCTTAATTGCTAGTTCTCCTTTTTGTCTACTTGTATTAAAATCTAACAGATCTTCTGTGTTCAGGGTCTCCTTCAGTATCACATTTACTGTAGGCTGTTGTCCCAAGTAACCAGTGCCGGACTGGGACAAAAAAATGGCCCGGGCATTTTTGACCCACCATTATTTTGTTCAATAATAACTTCATGGCAAGCTTAGATAATACTGAAAATTGGACACATTGCATGAACATAAGAGATTTAATTGGACTAGCCCAATACAATGGATTATGACAGCACCGGCCCAAAAATGGCCATCGGCCCACCGGGCATTGCCCTGTATGCCCTATGGCCAGTCCATCCCTGCATGTAACTGTGAAGAGGTATGTCTCTTACAGTGAGTTGCACACAATCACCATCATCTCCATTATCAATCAGGCAAACACCCCAGGGTATCATGCAATGTATCAGGTACTTGCTGTTGTAAGTTCAAGTTTATGATTGAAGGGCATGCATGCATATGGCTATGGTATATTTTTGTGATGGTTTATTGTTAACACTACACAGTAGGCTTGGAAACGGCTGTTCTAGCATGATCCGCTATATATAACGTGCGTGGTATTAGCTCTGTGTTTTGAATGAAATTGGAAGTTGCTAAGGTGACACTATAATTACCTCTAACAAGACAGGAATTCAAAGTGGTTTGTCTGTCTGGTTGTCAGCAGGATTATGGGAAAAACAACTGGATCAAATTGTATTGAACTTTAGGATGAAACATGCAACAGGAAAAAATGACAAATTCAGGTTCCCAGTATCTCAAGATGGGGCATTTTCCATAGCAGAGGTCTTCTTGTAGTTTCGAATGCTATTGGTGCTCCCTCAGTCTGTGTCCTTGTTTGTCTGTCTCTGTTGTGTGAACAACACCCTTTTTTTCTCCTCTTGTTGTCTCCCTCTCTGTCTTTTTATCTTTACACACAAATGAACCTCTCCTATATTTCTTGCATATTTGACCTGGGGGTGTGGGGTATTGTGTGCATATTCAAATCTTATGTAACGTCAGTGCATATTTATAACTTTAAACTTACTGCAAATCCAAGACAGTGAGTGTGCTTGTTAGGAGCTGGATGATGTTCCTCCAGTGTGACACTTGAGACAAGGAATCAGGGCAGATCGCCTCTCAGGCAGTCCTTTCTCTCTTTGGAAATTCTCTCAGGAGGTCTTTCACTGTGCTTCGCCGCCATCCCCTGTGGTATTATGAAAGGCATCAACACATACAGTATTATTAGGAGCTCTTCCCGGTTTACTGTAAGCATTATTGCCTCGTCATGCTTGTCTCTTTCGATACGCTTTGTCAAGTGTCTGCTGGTATTGTTCAAGGAGACTCTTGGTATTTTGTTTAGTGGTACAGAAGAGGAGGCAAGGCTAAGTCTGGAGCCAACAGGGCTTTTGGGAAATGAAAGTTAATGCGTGTCAAGCCAGGGAGGCCAAAGAAGACAACTGCCCTGAATATCAAGTGCAAAGGTCAACTGATGTTGTTGATTCAGTAGTAAATAAACATTAAGGCAGGAATAGTGGTCTTTTAGAGACTCTGTGGTCATTTTTTGAGATAAAAGATGCAACTCACTTTGATATGTAGGCTACACATTAGTCACTTTATATTCCTAGTTTATAAACAACTAAACATTTAAAATCCCTGTATCCTATTAGGGATGGCTAGGTGGTTGCTTTCAACTCATCAGCCCAGAATAGAGTATATTGTGGTAGAAGGGAAAGAATTTAAAACACCAAATTGTCACAATAATTTGTTTGCTTAATAGCCAGGCTAGTGCCTCGACTGTACCTCCACTCAATATTTATTTTGCTCCAGTACTACATCAGGGGACATGACTGATTTATTCCCTAACTCAGAAAGTATCTGCCCTTCTGGAAGTAAACATGTCCATTTAGAGAAGCCGGACTCTTCACACCCCTCCACATCACAATATATTGATTTTTTTAGATTCTGGATAGATAAATATGCATTTGTAAAATATGTAGAAATATATCAAAGGTGATAATATTGGGCCTCGTTCACCAACCATTCTTCTTACAAAGACATTTGTTCTTAAATCCCACTTATTCAATTTTTGAGAAGATGTCCATTCACCAATATACATGTAGGTTTTTAAATGGGAACATAAGAACAGATTTAAGAAAATTCTTAAGAATATATTGGTGAATGAGACCCATTGCTCATAGTCTGGAGTGCCATCTATCTTTTCACCCCTTGTGAAAGGCCAGTTACCCATGAGATGTGAATACATCTTGCGTTTGAGATGAAGGTTTAGTGAGATGACGCCCCTTTCAACAGCGCAGGGTGATGCAACTGATACATGTACTGTATGTGTGAAGACCTCTTTCTGTGGCTCTCTTGATTGTAACTCCAACCCCTATCCACCAGCACAGCTTCAAAGAGTGAAAGGGGGAGATAGAAAAAAGAGTGGTAGAAAGAGAGCGGACCAAGAGAGCCTAAATATAGCCCCCGTATCAATAGTCCTGCACCCACTATCCCTAGTGCAGCCATGCCATAGTGGTGATAAGGGAGAGATTGGGGGAAGCCAATGCTTTTTCCCACTTCATTCTCTTCACCTCTCTCTCCCTCTCTCTCTCTCTGTATTTACACACATACACTGCACACACACACACACACACACACACACACAATGGACGAGTATGTACTGTACTGAATGAGTGCCCACAGTTGAGGAGCGCACCTGGGTGCATGTAACATGACAGCTGTAGTGAGTTGTTATGACTGGTAGGTTAATATGGTCAGGCACTGACATGTTTCAGGGCACTTTGCTAATCATGTTGGCTGACGCTGCTTGGATTGCTGTAAAGAGGCTGAGGTTCAGGGAGGGGTCAAGTGTCCTTCTGCTCACTTGTAAACTCCAGTCATATAGCGCTGCTCACACGTGAAGCGGCTATTTAGAGGTGTGTAGTGTGTGTTCTACACATGTCTTCTGATTGCCGGTGTGTGACTATAAAAAGCGACCGATGGCTACAGCGGTGAATGATGTAGGCTCCTATTCAATTTGCATCGATTCCTCCGTCTGAAACCACTTCCGCTCCTGTGTCGATTCCATCCTCCGTTCCATGCATGTTGTGCTAACTAGATCAGAACCTGACTTTATTAAATCTCTCTCAAATGTGTGTGTGTGTGTGTGTGCCTGTGTGTGAATGTGTGTGTGTGTGTGTGTGTGTGTGTGTGTGTGTGTGTGTGTGTGTGTGTGTGTGTGTGTGTAATGGCCCCTTATATGTGTGTAAGATGTTCACCTGGTCATTAGATGAAAGGCATCTCAAATGGCAGATTTTATCTGTCAGTAAAATCCCATTATCTGCATCTTTACAATCTGGGCCAGCAGAGTCTTATGTCACTAATG
This sequence comes from Sardinella longiceps, assembly GCA_027497455.2. NCBI lineage: Eukaryota > Metazoa > Chordata > Actinopteri > Clupeiformes > Clupeidae > Sardinella > Sardinella longiceps. Next base: position 31,852,170 of record JAODXP020000015.1, on the reverse strand, counting down.
CAATAGATTTTGGCTGTTTGCACTGAAAAATTAATAGCAAAGGACCATAGAGTCACTTTATGGCTAAAAATAGAGCCAGTAGAGATAATGGCTTTATGAATGGATGTGTGATCGTTATTATGACTCAAATTCTATTTTTTTGTTCAGTCATTATAAAAGGCTGTTTTGGATTGATTGTTAAAAGTTTGAAAACAATACACAAACAAGCAAAAATAATGCACGGCTTGTACTAAAAAAAAAGTTGCAGAAGAGCAAGGGCATGGATAACCTTGTTTGAGTAGCATATGTGTGAGTATGTGCTTGTTTGAGGTTTGATGAGAGCTGCCAGTTTCACGGCATTTAGGCAACCAACCACCGCAGCTGCGAACACAGCGTGACATAATAACGCAGCTGACGTGACTTTGCAGAGTCTGGTGTCTGCTCGCCCGGGCTGCGGGGCAATTGTTTCTGCACCAGGGGGCAAGGAGACGACGGGCCCTTTGTGCCCCCTGATGTTGGGGAACTAAATTGGATACAGTGGGGAATGAAATGAAATGAAGGACCAGGGAGGCACGCAAGCTATTTGTGTCTGGTAAAGTTAGTGTGTGCTCAGATTAAGTGTGAGTCAATGAGGAGAGAGCGAGAGAGGGAGGACGATGCTCTCTGTGTTCATGTAAGCCGGGGAGCGGAGCTACTGGTGTGAGCACGGATTACTCACATGCAAGCCAGAGTGTTTGCTCTTGCTGTCTGTCCTTTTTCATCATGTACTTTTCCCTTATTCCCTATTTCTTCCACTCTTGCTTCTTCTCATTTCTTACTCTCCACATCTCACTGTGTATCACTGTATTGCTTCACTTACACACACACCCTTGCCTCTTCTCCTTGTTCCCATGTCCCCACTCTCTCTCTCTCTCTCTCTCTCTCTCTCTCTCTCTCTCTCTCTCTCTCTCTCTGTCTCCTTCCTTCTTCCTACATCCCTCTTCCTATATCCATCTAACAGTTTTGCCGTGTCACTCTCTCTCAATTGGCCCTTCAGATGAATGCTAAGCTGTTGCATCCCTCTATTGAATTTCACTGGGTCACTTATGTAGCCTAGTTACAAACATAGTGACAAAATATCCTTCAGTGTCACAGGAAGTATGGACAAGGCTGCTGTCAGAATGATTGAAAATTGCAATTATGAATGCATTCCTATGAAGAAACATTCGAAGAGTCGTAGTTCCTCCTGGTACATCTAAGAGCTACTGTCATCTGTTGATTAGGGTCTCCTGTGGTTGTCTCTTAGCAGCAGGAAACAGGCCAGCAGGCAGGTTGTCTGATGAACATCTCACCCATTGCCCAGCTATACATCTCGGCACAGCGAGAGGACTTTTCATCAGAGACAATTTCCTTTGACAACAATCTCAAAGGAGAACGATTGAGGTATATTTAGCTATAGACACCAGTGGATACTATGGATGTTAAAGGAGAGGGGATTCTGGGAAGAGAACTCAGTGGATTGATTTACTACCACTAATAGCTTGAACACACTACTCGACTTAAGTACTTTGCGTCGCTATACCACTCTGATGACACATTACACGATCTACAGTGTAACTATTTGGCTGCAACTGATTTGCGACAACGGCATGCATGATCTTTCACTTAAAAAAAAAAAAACCTTCCTAGCCCTCGAGATATCTAGCCCTAATATGCTACTAGGCATAGACTGAGTTTGTTTCTTTGAATAGTTAGTTACTGTAATAGTAAGTACATTAATTAAACGCTTTCTTTGAGCCTGTTGCATGTTATGAATCAGGTCATAGGAGAACCATTCACCCCCCCCCCCTCTCTGTCTTGATCATGATAATTAATTTTGGTCCATTAACTGAAGTTTAATGATCTGATATGACCCTGAAGTTACATGACTCAGTAATTGAGAAAACACTCCTTTTATTTATGTCAACAAGGCCGTGGCCCATTGAATGAGGAGTGATCAGACATTTTCTTGGACATGTCCTCTTTAGATGCCTAAAATAGAAATCTAGCAGTTGGATTTATCAAATTCCTCCAATCCAGCAAATCCCAGGCAGGATTTTGTTCGTTTTTGGGTTACATTGAAACTCAATGTAAACCCTATACTGTATGTACAGTAGGTGCACATTTTTGTAAGTATTTTTGTTTTTCATGTTATTTTAATGAAAGAAACTGAAAGGTAAACAGACATAGAACATAGAAGTTCTATGACTTTTAGGCCACATTATGGAAATCAAACCTGGTAAATAGAGGAGAATCTCAGTTAGCTTAAGTTGATGACATCCCCAAATCACTGGAGAAGCAACACACTAGCTTGTTCTCCATCTAGCTACAATCAAAGTGTCTGATAGACATGCTTATTTAAAAAAAAAAATCTGTACATGCATTTAACCCACTGCCATTAACCATTCTAGCTGTTCTGTAATACAATGTACATAGAGAAGATTTGGACATGCCATTACTTTAAAGCTCTCTTAGAGTGGAGTGGTTTGTGTGTGTTGTGAAGCAATGATGGAGACACAATAAAAGTGTTCTTCTATGTGTAATTCAGCTCCTCAGCAAGTTGGTAGAGGAGAGAATGAAGAGTAGTTTTGTTTGTGGACTTAACTGCATGTGTGTGTGTGTGTGTGTGTGTGTGTGTGTGTGTGTATGTGTGTGTGTGTTACAAATGGCCAGGTCATGGCTTGCCATCAAAAAGAACTACTTTCCTCCAAATCTCTATTGTATTGTCACTAAGTGCAAAAGCCTTAGTTTTAAAACGTTTCTTCCTTTCAGCAATTGCGTTGAGATTGTCTTCACATGTAAGAGTATATTGAGTAAAGCACATTTGGCAAGGAATAAATGCATCATAATCGGATTGCATGTGCAGCTTTTGTGTGATGCCGTTTACATTATTAGATTTGAAATCTCATAAATTCCCCTTTAAACCAATAACAAGTAACAGCTTATTTCATAAATCCACTCTAAGTAAAAGGCTTATGGAGCTCCCCAGGTCACCATTAAGCTTGTCCCTCCTGGCATTTGACCAACACGCCTTGCTCCTGGTTGTGTCAATAATCGCTGAAAAAGAACCTGTTGGCTAAGCGTCACAACCTCACCGGAGCCGACCAAATGGACTCAGGGCTTTAGACACCCTTTTATTCATATTCAGCCAGTAGACCATCAGCCATAAGCCTAGCAGACAGTAATTGCATCAGCCATATAGCGCAAGGAAATTAGCCTGGTTTTGAATGTGCATGGGGTTGGGAGAGGGGAGTGTTGTGGAGTGGGGTTGGGTTGGGTGAAAAAAACATGATGATGATGAGAGTCCTGTCTAGGCTCACAGGTTTGTCTTTCTAAGCAGTGGCCGTGAAGTCAATTGAGTTGACTTGGGGGGTGGGTAGGGCGGAGGGGGGGATGGACAACACACCGCTGCTTGCGTCAGAGATGTGCGGTGATAACAGTCTGTTTGTGGCCTGCTAGGGGTCATTCGGTAATCCACAGGCTGGACGGACAGCAGAGTTGCGCAAAGGACAGGGGCACACAAATCTCACTCCCCCCTGGCACAGTGTACTGTAGCAACAGCAGGCAAGAGCAAGTCAGTGCAAGTGTCACTGGGCATTTCACAACCCCACCCTTGAGAGGCTGACCCAAAAATAACTGGACTAGCAAAAATAAATAAATAAATAAATAAAAGAAAAAACATGGCATGGCAGGCAGAGTGAGCAGCAGCGCTGGTGGTGGAAAAAGGTGTGTGTGTGTGTGTGTGTGTGGAAGAGAAATAAAGAAATAAAAACATGGGCAGTCTGACTGTCTAAAAAGTTGCTGTGTATGCAGCAGCACATTAGTGGTAGCTCTGTGATTTTGTGGGACATGTTTTGTCGGGCACATGAGTGCTGCTCCTCTTTTCGCATCACAGAGGAGAGAGGTGATGTTTTCAGTCTCTGGGCCAGTAATGGATGTCTGTGTACCGTACTGTTCTGGATATAAATTCTGCTCCTCAGTCAAACTGGCCAGGAAGCTTGGATTACATTATGTTATGTATGTCATTACATTATGACTTAATTTTTGACAAATTAGCTTAAAGAAATAAGGCTAATAAAAGAGGTCTCTCCTCACTCTGATCAAGTCAAAGAAATTGGAGAATATTGGAGAATACCGCAATTATTTACAGGTTAAATTTAAATGCAATGTATTATTTACTGCAACAGTAAGCATATGGCATATGTTACGTCAAGAGGGAGACCTCATACTGCTCTGAATTTCCTCTCTCTCTCTCTCTCTCTCTCTCTCTCTCTCTCTCTCTCTCTCTCTCTCTCTATCACTGCTTTCTGTCGGGTCAGTGCTCTCACCATACAGTGGGGCTTGTTTTTCCTGCCATGTGGCCAAAGCCCCTGGGCCCACAGTGAAGGGAATCTCTGCTGGGATTCACTAGCCCATGTGCTCTAGTCTGTGTGCTTTCTTCCCTGTGCCTCAGTGAACCGGACTGGGTAAGGGGCAGCAGTGGGGTGGGAGCAGAGAGGCTGCCCTGCTGTACTGTTTGGGCTTCTGTGTGTGTGTGTGTCACCAGCACTGCGCACTCTATTAGTGTCCACACACATATCTGATGGGCTAAATCATACCTCAGGATATCTGTGTTATATCTCAAAATGTGTGTGTCAGTGTGTGTGTGACTGGGGGGGGGGGTGATTGTAGTGTACTGAGAGAGAGAGAGAGAGAGAGAGAGAGAGAGAGAGAGAGAGAGAGAGAGAGAGAGAGAGGATAACATCACCATAAAGTCATCCCTTACTGGGTCTGGGCCTGATGTTAATGGCAAGCTATGTAAACTGTGATCCTGAAAAAAGAAATTGATGTAACTGTTTTGATTACCAGCTGAAGGCTACAAATGTGTGACCTTTTAGCACCTGCAGAGGTTATCAATTTTTGAGAAGATTTGAACAAGAGATATAAAAACCTTGAGCTCAGTGGGAGCTGAAAGATGTCAGACATCTTTTTCTTCCCTCTCGAAGCTTCACAAATGTTCTCTCAGCTCACACATATGGTGACATGAGTGATCTCTGCCCTTCCAAGTTCCCCTGTTGCTCCCAAAGCGTCAGTCCCAGCCAGGGATTTGGCCTTAAGCTGCCTGCAATGCGAGTGGGATCATATTGGAGCCTAGTGAGGAGAGGATCAGAAAGCCAGCAGCAGCAGCAGTAGCAGCAGCAGACCCCCGCTCCACTCTGCTACTGTTAGCTATACTCTCCTCCTCTAACTCCTCACTGCTTGCTTGATGCCCTTGATCCTCTTCGCAATCCAGATTTATTGCTTCCACCTCAAGGGCCAGAGCACCAGTCAGGGCTCAGTGGAGGCTTTTTGGAGTAGATTGCTTGATGACTGAAAGTAGGAGCTTCGAGGGGGGGGGGGGGTCTTATGATGGAGTGATGAAGTAGAGTGGAGTGGTGGAGGAGTGTGTGGAAGGGATGGAGAGAAGTGATGCTCTCCCTTCTCCACTCTCTCCATGTCTCCATGACAATGAGACTCTGTGAGACAGTGAGTTCTTCACTGAGTTGTGGTAGTGTGTGTGTATTTGTGTTTATTTGTCTGTGTGTGTGGCTGTGTGCGTGTGAGTAATGTGTGTGCGTGCGTGTGAGTGTGTGTGTGTGTGTTTGTATTTAGTGCAGGCTGTATGCTGCGGCTCGTGTCTTGGTTAATTAGTTCAGCCCAAAAACAAACAGAGCCTCCCAGACGCTTTCACTCGAGACTCTTCAGCCTCATGCATGAGCGCTTCCTCCCCTCATAGAGGACGTCCCCCCTCCTTTCACCCCCCTCCTTGTCTTTCCCACTCACTTCATCTTTTTCTTTTTCTGTCTTCCTCTCACTATCTTTCTCTCTCACACACACTCTCTGGCTTTTACCAACTTTTTCTTTCTCCCTCTCTCTCGTTCTTTCTCCTTCTGTCATTTCACGTCTGATTTGTGTCCTTGCCTACCTCAGCTTACCTCGCCACCAGCTGCCAGTGGTGACTTTTACTTTTTTTTATTGCCACTGAAACCCCAGACAGCTCTATGAAGACATGTTATATCTAATAGATGAGATCCCCCACTATCTCTTTTTCCATCACTGCTTTTTCCCCCCTCTTCCATCTGTCTATCTGGACTAGGCGCTTGTCCAGCTATCTGCTTCATTTCAGCTGCTCACTCACCATTCCCCTTATGTCCTTTTGCAGGCATGCCTTTGCATAGGCAAGCAGTTTAAAACACAAGGGGTGACTGCAGAGACGTGATTGAGTGGAGCTGCCTTGTGCTTTTTTTTTTATCGCTATCAGCACGGCTGCTGGTTGTTGAGTTGATGAATTTGCTCGATAAGCCTGGCTGAAGACCCATTCTTTTTCTTCCTCCTCATCTTCTGCATGCACAATCCCAGTTGGGCAGTGGAGACGGGAGAGCAACAGCGTGGCTCCATCCTCAGCCCCCCTGCCTGAGCGCTATCAGCACGTGACGCCACTTTCATTACTGCCTTCCACCCTTTAAAGCTGCTGGGAGCGATAGCTGAGCTTAATGCGAAGGTGGCTGGAGCTTTGAGCATCTGGGTGGTCAGAAGTGTGTGTGTGTGTGTGTGTGTGTGTGTGTGTGTGTGTGTGTGTGTGTGTGTGTGTGTGTGTGCATGTGTGTGTCAGCCTAAGTAGAAGACAAGTAGATACCAGACTGAGAGACAGACTGCAGAGCGAGCAGGAGGCGTTGGTAGGGGGGGTCTATATGTGCGGTGTAGATAAAGCGAGTCAGACCATGTGCCGTAATCCAAGTGAGAAATGCGGAGCGATAAGGACGGGTGATTACAGAAGGCACATGAAAAAGAATGTGGGTGGTTAGGGGTGTCAAGACCGGGACTGTAAGAGAGACAAATTGCCATAATCCATTTATGTAAGAGACTCTTAGCTGACAGTAATGCACGACCGTCTGCGAAGTGCAACAAGACGCCGGTCTGTGTTTGTAATAAAGTGACTTCTGCGGAAGCTCCTTCAGCTGGGCCGCCATGCGCTGCCCTGCACTGTACAGCTACAGTATGGAGCAGACCCAGCTGGTGCTCGGCCCCCGGGCAGACAGGCCACAGAATGGAGCACCCGTGACTTCCACTCAGTAATGCTCACACACACACACACACACACACACACACACACACACACACACACACACACACACTCTCTCTCACACACACACACACACAGATACTCACACACACACACACACACACACACACACACACACACACACACACACACACACACGCACACACACTCACTATCTCTCTCTCCCACACACACACACACACACAGACAGACACACACACTCACACACACAAACACACATACTGTATAAGAAGAGCCTAGAAGTAATCTGTTCAGCTTGCGTTCACTCACGGTTGTTGTATTTCTGTTTCTTTTCCTTTTTGCTTGAAAAGATGAATGGATAGGACACAGGAGGCGTGATAACATTTTTCCCACCCTCACCACCCCTCCCTCAGCACTACCATCTCCGGTCCCTTTCTCTATGCCCCATTTCCCATCAACAACAACCACCCCACCCCACCCCACCCCCAATCCCCTCCCTGGTTCTACCATCCTTGGTTCCTCTGGGCTACTGAGCCAGTGTGGCAATGGCAGTTGTTGTTGTTGCTGCCCAGGCCATCTATATTTCATGAGAGTTCATGAAAAGACAGCAGTGGATGTTGGGCACCGGAGCGTGGCGTGTTTCAGGCAGCCATCCGGGAGTAGGGGGCCCTCTTGCTTCCCATCCGGCCGCCACTCCTTCCCACACTCCTTCCTTCACTCCTGCTGTTCAAACCAGCAAGATGGAGAGAGGAAGGGAGGAAGGGAGGAGTGAAAACAGGGTGGAATGAAAGATGAGAGATAGAGAGAAATAAAGGTAAATGTGCTGAATGACAGGAGGTGCAGAGATGCTGGAGGAGAAGTTGATGAAGCAGAGACATAAAACTGGAGACAGGAAAGTGTTGCATTGGGTGACAATCAAAACAGGCTAAAGTTTAATGCTGGAATACAGAATAGTTTTGGTTTTGTTTATGTATTTGTATAACGCTGTGTACTGGAATAAATGTTATTTTTCATCGCTGTCAGATGAAACTCACATTCAAACAGTTGCAGTTGAGTGTAGCATTGCACTCATATTTTTTATTGTACATTTATTGTACTTATATTGTACTGTTTATTAAGAAATTGGGAGGATCAGAGATATATAGTGAGAACTGAAGGACAAGACATGGAAAGGAAGAAATAAAACCTACAGTATATAAGTGTCTCTAAGTGTCTATGAGTGCATGCATATAAATAGCAGATTTATCGCTGAGTGTTTGTGCACTGTTTCAGTGGCCTCCCAGAGGCAACATCCTCATATATTATATCAGTGCTGACCTGTCACACAAACACATGCACACACGCACACAGACACACACACACACACAGAAAGAGCTTCCGCCTGCCGTTCTCTCTCAGCTTGCTTGAGGCTTTAGTCCTCGGGCGAAATACCTCAATGGCATCAATGAATTATTTCTATCACTCATAATGGCAGCTATCATAACTGTTACCGGTGGAGTGGCGTGTTTTTCTCCGGCTGCTGTAATGGCTCCACACTCTCGCCTCCCATGTTTACCAGGCTCTCTGACCCACAATTTCGCCTCGTTTTGTTTTTCGCCAGCGCATGATAGACAGCGAGAAAATGTGCGGCTTTGTGTTCAAAGACCTCATCCATCCTGTTTTCAAGGATGCAGGGAATGCTTTTTTTTTTGCCCTCTGCCGTTTGCGTGTGTTCTCCCGAAAGGCATTGCAGCCATGCTGTTTACTTACTCCATCTCCATCTCCACCCGTGCTTCCCCCCTACCCACTAGACTGAGAGATCTGTATCCATGTTGGGTGGTGGTATGTGGGGAGGCAGGGGTGGGAGCCGGCCCCTGGTGCGCTTCTGCGGTTGCTCAAATGTTGCCAGTGGCTCGCACCTCTCTGATGCATGCCAGGGAGAGGGGATTAGGCTGGCATTCAGAGTGAATACAAACACCGATGAGCAACGATCATCTGCTTTGCCTCAGAGTCCAGCGCAGTCTCTATTGTCTCCCGTAGTCCAGTCGTCTGTAATGCATGCCTTTATTCATCTCTTTGGTCTTATCTTTCTCTTCTATTGTGTTCATTTACTCCCCCTCCTTACCTGTCTGTTTACATCTCATACCACTTCCCTGTGTGTGTGTGTGTGTGTGTGTGTGTGTGTGTGTGTGTGTGTTTGTGTGTGTGTGCCTCTTTTTCTTGCTCATGGCTTTTCTCAGCTCATCACGCAACATTTGACACATGCCATGCCAGTGTAGCACGATATCGGAGAAACCTACATTATTTACCCTCTTCAAGAGAGCATGGCTGAAACATGGCACTTACTCACCCGCTCTGACATTTCGTTGCACTATCGCCATGTTTTTTTGTCCTCAGTGTACAGTACATGACTGGCCAGTGCTGCTCGTGTGTGCCACTCAGGGCAGCTGGCCAACTAAGACGGCCTCTCCTCTTCTCACGCTGGCACCAGCGCTCGCTTGCTTCGCTCACATATCGCTGCAGCACCCGCTCACCCGCGCTGGCTTCCTTTCCCACTGCATTCCATGACCGGATTATATGGTGTTTAAAGGTGCGATTACCCCTAAGGAGTTTAGGAAAAGCCTCATTTATGTTAGGATTGAGATTTAATGGGCTGGTATAAGCAATTTGTCACTTGCTGGTCAGCACACAGCCACTGGAATGGTTGCATGGTTTCACTGGCATGCGTTTAAGGTTATTGTTTCCATATTTTTTTCGAGTTCTATTTTGTCTGTCTAGACGTACTGTAGGTCGGAAAGCCTTTTTAGCTATCTGAATTCTTTATCACAAGGTCTGGGAGAAGGAAGGGGGGTGGGAGTAAGGCAATCTGATAACTCTGTTTGTTGGACAATCATAAAGCCTTATCTGCAAAACTCTAATGAGGTTCTGAAGGGGTCAGAAAAGTGGTTTAAAGTTTAAGAGCAAAGCCCTTAACTCCTCAAGTTTAGAAATCTGGCGTAGTCGCCAAATTGCCCGTGCTCGTAGGTGACTGGTTCAGATCTAGTGTGTAGCACTTAAGCTCTGTCA
>JAODXP020000015.1:31832065-31837065 GCA_027497455.2 Sardinella longiceps | reverse complement strand
GTGGCCCTTGGGTGGCTGAACAGAAGGTCAGAGCCAATAGCCAGTAGGGCCAGTCCCCCTCATAATGCACCCTTCTGTCCAACTCTTATTTTCTAATCCAGACTAATCAACCTTTTCTACTTCTACACTAATGTTCTGGTGGTTGGTACATTTTCTCCATTAAGCTTTTTAATTTGTCACTGTTAAGAGAACAAAGGCTGACCGTTGTAGGTAGCTCATGTACAATGACTTCCCAGAGACTGTGTAAACTGAAGTGCATAATTGGGTGGCTTTTATTGAGTCCCTGTCTATACAGTGTCTGATACATACAGTATGTGTACCTTTCCCTTGTCTTTTGACAGTGACGACAGAGGAACATTCAGTACATCAGTGAGCGGAGGGTGCTTGTGTGGCCTGCTTTAAGAGGTCATCATAAAAGAATATCATTTGGCATGGCCAGTACATGTACAAAGCATCTGCCTTGTCAATACGATTATCTCAAGACCAATCAGTTTAAAGGGCAATTTCGTCTTCTGTCCTCGCTTCCTATCTCCTCCCGTTGCCACAATGCATCTGTGGGCTAAATATTGACTCTGTTTCCCTCTGACTGTTAGCCAGCGGTGTTTGTGAATGGACCTCGACGCCGCGTCATCCTGTTTCCTGCTCTGGCATCTGTTCCTGGGTGGGGTTGGGGTAGGGTGGGGTTGCGTTTTGCGCTGCGGTCGCCTCTATCTTTGGCTCAGGTGTGAATAGGTTTGACATGGCGATAAGTCTGTTAGCACGGCGCGGCGCAGCGTGGTGTTGAGCACGTCCATGAACTCGGGAGTAGAAGCTGCAGCTGTGGAGAGAAGATTGATTCATAGCACCATTTAAGAGAATGAAGATTTAACACACGTCCTGATTGTATCTCAGAACAGCCCCAGAGGGGACAGAGAGAGAGAGAGAGAGACAGAGCGACAGAGAGAAACAATAGCCTGAGGACTATTTTTTAGGGCTGAAGGTCATTGAGAGATTTGCATGTTTTGTGTGTGTGTGTGTGTGTGTGTGTGTGTGTGTGTGTGTGTGTGTGTGTGTATTGTTGCTGACAGGGACAATGTTGACAGTATGGGTCGTGCAGAGGGAGTTTACTGATAGTGTGTCAGGGGACAGGCTGATAGAGTGTGCTGCCGCTCTATAGGGTTCACATAGCTGTGGTCAGAGCGGTTTGTGTCTGAATGCAGCTGATGCAAATAAAACATGTGGGTAGTGTTTGAGCTCTGTTGGCCCAACACACAGTCACCACAATGGATCTTGTTGGTTGATTCAGTTTCGTGGAAAAGGTTGTTTGCTAGTGTACTGTTTGCATGTGCCCGTGTGTGTGTATATAGTACTTTGTGTGTGTTTGTTCTTCTGTCTGTCTGGGAGTGTGACAGATGATGCTTGTAAAATGCTTGTAAAAATATGTGTGTAGTGTTTACACAGGTACACATGCATCTTTCTATCTATTTATATTACTGTAATAGTGTCTATCTGCAGACAGCTGACTGCGAAACACACACTGCAATGGCCTGTATTGCAGTGTGTGTTTGCCAGGTCCCTTATTGTCACTTTATATATTCCTTGCATGCAGAAACAAATGGTAGTACTATGCTACACTGTGTGTGTACAGTATGTGTGTATGTGCATGACCTGCTACACTGTGTGTGTAAGTACATGCTATGTATGTGTGTCCGTGTGTACCGGTGTGTGTGTGTGTGTGTGTGTGTGGGTAGCCAAAAGTAGTATCAGCAGCAGCAGGAGCAGTAGTCCACCAGCTGGCATGTCTGAGCAGGAGAGACAGTCTCTCAACTCTGTTTCAACCTCAGAGGCAGCTTGTCCCACAGTGTTGCTTGTTTCCCTGCATTCGCCGCCACCCGTGTCTACTGCCCTGGGGAACGTCGGCCACAGAAACCGCCCGCCGTTGTCATCTGTGCCTACCGGAGCTTAAGTGACCCAGGCAGAGGCTGAGAAGCAGCCACTTATTTTGTGAGTGAAAAAGCATAGGGAGTAGGGGCCCTCAGTCATATCTTGTGTCAGACTACGATTGCTGATATGAAGTGTGAAAATTGCTTTGGACTGCTCAGATCCTTGGGCCTCTGCTCTTTGATCCCCTTTTGTGACATCTTGGACAGTCAGCTCCAGACAGTGATGGCTAGGCATCATATTTTTAGTCTGTTTGCTGCCAGGGGGCCAAATGTTTTCTATTTTTTTATTTAATATTTTTATTTTAGATACAGTACAGAAGAACAGAGGTACTATACTTACATCAACTTTGGACTGATAGCTTCATAGATCTAAATATATACTGTGTGTACGTGCAGTTGTGTAACAGCACATTTTTGTATGTTTTAGTAACTGAACGAATTCGCAAGTCCTGCCTTTGCTGCATCTGTCCAGTCCAAATCCATCGTCTCATTCCCCACATTCCATATTCCTCCCTGTCCAATCCCACCGCCATAAGGCACCAGATGGATTATAAAGTGCTTGGGATAGTTCTCCTTCCAACACTGATGCAACTTCGCACATTTGGGTCAAGAGGGTCAAGGCCATCCCAAGCTCACACATAAATCCCATGTGACCCCCCCCCCCCCCACACACACACACACACTCACACACACATACACACACACACACACACACACACACACACACACACACACACACACACACACACACACACACACATAAACACAACTCCATCTTTTGATTTTACAGAAGCCACAGCACTCACACACATCTGCCTGTCCAGCCCAGACAGAGTGGAGCATGAGGCTTGAGCTATACTGCTCTTATGCTGGATGCACAAGAGGTTTGATCTGGTCTGCCCCCACTCAAACGCTCTTGTTCCCCTTCAAAACAATCAAACACGCTCCTGACACACACGTTGCTCCACCACCACCGCAATTGTGCCACACTCGAGTGCACTCCCTCTGAGCGTGGCTGCTTGATTCACACAGAGCCCACAGTGCACTTAGCGCCACTGTAATTATTCCCATCGGTGGAGCAATGGGGAAACATGCTTTGTCAAAGAAGAGATCGTTCAACGCCAAACGCTGGGGTTGCATAAGGACTGTTTATGCTTTATGAAATGCAAGGGTTGTACCATGTGGAGCAGAGGGGCTTAAAGCAATTAGATCACCCTTTTTTATATATCCGTCTTGTTCTAACCTTTATCAAAACAAATAGTTGGGATTACTCCCTGCAAAGCGGCTGTCAGACAACAATAACATCCCCAGACAGAAAGTGATTAAAGACCAGACTCTTGAGCAAGTTGATGATTGATTGCCATACGGATAAGATTAGTGCTGGGACTATTTTGTCTTCTCACTGAAATATGGGCCTCAGCCCCATTAGGGAGAAATTACAGTAGCAGATCCACAGCAACAGCCGCAGGCCTTAAAGGGAAGTAATGGTTTGTCAGGTGTTAGTTCCTCCTCATGTATGGTGCTAACTGCATTATGGTGATTACTGTGATCCCTGGCCATTAGGGCCACTGACCAGTGGTGACAGAGCCCCTAATTAGACATGGCCTTTCCAGCGGGAGGCCTAAACACAGCCTCCTCCTCACGTGTTGTTGTTTTTCCTCGCCACCGCTCTGGGCTGTCAAATTGAATAAAAGGTGCCAGTGCACAGCAGCCCTGAGATTGGGTCCCTTCTAAAGGCCCCGCAGTCAGACAGATCACATTACACAAGTGACACGTTTGCCAGGGTGTTTGCAGTGCATGGGCAACCCCATCAACACAGATGCAGTCACTTACACCTTACACACACACACACACACACACACACACACACATAAAGAGGAGCTTAAAGGCATAAATGTAGGTGATACATTGGCCATCTGTCTTCAGACCTGATGGGTAAATGCACCTCATGTGATGATGTGGGGATAAGTAGGTGATGAACACAGTGGCAATTTGATGCATTATGGCCTCCAGATTAACACAATTTACAGTTAACTTACAAACTTTTGTCATGATTTTGTATTATTTTGACTGTTTGTTTTTAATTTGTGCTAATCCCTCAAACACATGCTGATCACACAAACACACATGTTGTCAATCTGTCAGTTTAGCTGTCAGACTCGGGACAGCAAACCCCCACTATATAGAATACATTAGACACACTTCAACTGTAAAATACACTCCGTTCAGCATAACTGCAAAGTCAAGATTTGCTCAACTGATTGCATAATAAGCCACAATACAGTAGTTACAATCCAGTGTTTTACAGCATTTGAATTGCATGCTATTTGTCACTGCGACTTTTAAGCCTAACCATAACCCAAAAACGCAACTAAAACCAAGGTTTATGAGAACATCATTACATAATGCATTACATAATGTATCATGTTTCATTTAACATTACACATTGTTCAATTTTTCATTGGCAGTGCCTCACAATAATGGGCTCATTGGTATCCTTTGTTACTTCCTCCAAGGAGGTTGTTTGTTTTCATGTTTGTTTGCTGGTATGTTTGTTAGCAGATTTACACTAAGAACATGTCATGGTATGGTAAAAAACATGGTTAAAAAAGAAGGCTGATCTTGGTAAAAGAACCTACTGCATTACTAGCTACTGCATGGATTTGGATGACATTTTCAGACAAGAGTATTGGCAAAAGGAACAGATGATTACATTTTGGTGCTGATCCCTGTGGTGAACAAAAACTATCCATCAGCTGAAGCACTGGGTTGGATTTTCAGGTGTTGACATAAAATGGTTACAATCTTAGCCAATCTTGCAACACAGGAGCTTCTTTGTTGCTGTAGGAAATTACTCCATTGAAACACATCTGACACATTTATATTCATACCGATCTGCTATGTATATGTGGGTGGAATGTGAGGCAGATAGCTGTGGTGCATAGGCTCCCATATAAGTCCTATTGAAAACATATAGGCTATGGTTCTTATCTGTGCTGTAACAGAATTGCAGATAGGTCCCCATATATCATTTGAATCCCAGCCAACTTTTCTATGTGGGCCAAAGCATCAGAAATG
>JAODXP020000015.1:31749565-31827065 GCA_027497455.2 Sardinella longiceps | reverse complement strand
ATGCAGTATCCATCTGTTAGTTTCTTACATTCTGAGTTTTAGAAAACTGTGGGTCAAAGTATGAACTAAGAATTGTAAGGGCAAGTGAAGTTGTCACAAAATGCCTATTTTACTTTTAGAATAATATTTTTTACATGTAATATGCACTTCAGCTGCATGTAGCATCGCTGGAGCGATTAAGGGTCTTGTTAATGGGCAGGACGGATGGCAATAAAAATCTTAATTGCATTGGTACCTGGGCTTTTAAGTTTGACCGCCAAGCCAAATGAGCGTATCTGTACCGCTTCGCCAGATGCATACAAATCACTATTTTTAGAATATTAAAAAGTATGACTTTAACATGACTAATCTAATATGTCATGGGAATGCAGAACTTAGGAAAGCACGTGTGGAGTGGGAAGATTTTTTTGGTAGCGATTTGTTATAATCTATAAATAATTGTGATCATTTCGAGTCATTTGTTGCGATGTAATATTCAGCTACTGGACTTTTAGGTCTTCTTAGGTTGCTAATTTGCATACATGTGTAGACTGTAAGAAACTGTAGTTACTAAACATGATGGTTGTCATGAGAATAATTACTTCAAGCACTGAAGTCAACTTACCATCTAAATAACATTTAGGTACATTTTGGGCATCATAACTTCTTACAGTGATAGTGATGCATTTATTGTAGTTCAAGCTACACATACTGTATATATTTTGGCCTTGCAATCCTTGGCAAGCTATCCTACTGCATACACTGGGGAGTATTACATTGTTTCTGTTTAGACAATGGGAATCATAGCTTTTTTCCTCATACTTAAGGCAAGGATTTCTGTAGGCTAGAAAAAGCCATAAGCACACATTAACAAGCCAATAGCAGCAATTACAGAATTAATGTAGGTAGGGGCATGACATCACAATGTTTGCATCCATTCTAGATGTCAATCATCAATCATGATTGACGAGGGTATCGTCAGTTGGTACAACCTTGATGTAGAGCTCATAAAAGTGACTGTCTCAGTGACAAGAGGAGGGGCTGGACATTATGTGATCCAGACAAGCTGCGACTCTCCGCATTGCCGTAAGCATCACTAAATCCAGCATGTTTGGAGCCGCGGAAATACAAGGCTGTTCCCAGAGGCGGCGCTGGGAGCTGATGAAAGCCAGAGGCCGCATGTCCATCTAAACATAGCATCTTCGTGGCAGTCGAACTAGAGCGTGATACTAATCTGAGGAATGTGAAGGTTGCGGGGGCGAGGGGGTGGATGTGTGGTGCTGTTAGATGCAGTCAAAACAAGCAAACAGATGATGTTATGTCATGCACTCTGGCAAAGCATTAGCTGGGGTGTGTGAAGCCTTCCTGACCCATTTCATAAGTGTGCCGCAGAACGTGGCACTTCACATTTGGTTACATCATAAAAATGCACGATACGGTTAAATTAACTACCCAGCATTCAATCAATCAAATTGCCACCTTGGGTTTTTCATTCAGTTGCATGTTAAGATAACATAACAGATGATCCTGATACCATGATGACACTTTGTGAGTGTGAGAGTGCATTTTCATGGCTCTTTCATGCATGCTAATTTATCACCTACCCCTACATAGGCACATGTCTCTGTTTCCCTTATAGGTGTCTCCTGGCAGGCAGTTTAAAATCTTACTGGAAAAATGGAACATGTATCAGGACCAGTGCATCCACAATATCAGCAGACACCCTCCAGTCACCGGTAAGAGGTCATGGAGGTACTGTAGACTAGACTCACTGTCAGGTGTAATGAGGGGGAATACTTAAGGTGAAGATGAAAGCCTTTGTTCTTGTGATGTAAATGGCGGAGCTGTTATTTAAAGGGACTCTATGAGTGGCTACATACAATGTGTTTGAAGGGGAGATGAAAGGACACATTGTCTATCATTATTAAGAAACTCCCATACTATACAGGCTAGAGATCAAAGAAACCGAGAAGAGAAGAGTGTTTAAGTTTAAGTCCATTCTTGTGCAAAGACAAAAGTGAATGGATAAAGAAAAGTAGGGTGGGAATACTATAGGAGGAGGTGGGAAGTGAAGTTCATGGAAACTTTTATATGTGGATTTACAACCCACATTTGCTTTTTCTGCATCTCTCTCTCTCTCTCTCTCTCTCTCTCTCTCTCTCTCTCTCTCTCTCTCTCTCTCTCTCTCTCTCTCTCATTTTCTGTCTCATTGTCCCTCTCCTCTTCCTGTGGTCAGGTATCGTGTGCAACAGAACATTTGACAAATATGCGTGCTGGCCGGACGGAGTGCCCAACACCACAGTGAGCGTAGCCTGCCCCTGGTACCTGCCCTGGTACTCGGATGGTGAGTGCAGTGCTTTGCAATGTGGACTGCCGTGTCGGAGCCCTGTGTGCAGACAGTCACACCGCAAAATATACAGCTGAGTCAGCATAGGACTCCATTGATGACTCAGCACTGCAACACACTCAGGCACTACAGATGAGTCAGTGTTCAACAAGTCTTGGACAATTGTCTACAAGGTCTAGATTGTAGGTCCTAGAAAACTCTAAGATTTATGAATCACTTTCAGAACAATCGAAAATAGCCTGGCTTTGCCTTCCTACGTAGCTCCGCTCAATAATGATTTCCCTCCACGACTCTGCCTGGTGTTCCGGCCATTAGCATCGTTTGCAGTGATCAATTCCATACCGCACTAAAAAGCAAGCAGATTCAGGAGCATAACAGGTGCATAACAGTATTGATTGGGTGAAATAAGATTTAATCATTTCAAACTTCTACAGTTCACACCTCCAGCTTGCAATCGTTCGTCAATGGTGAAATGCCAGACCCTTGTAAGGAGCTAAAGCGTAGACCAAAGGGGATGGCCAAAGCCAGGCTATCAAAAATGACAGAAGACTAGATGTTTAATGTTAGGCTACTTGGTTATAGCATACTTCAGTTCTGAAAAGAAAGTAAATTTGAGGCGAGAGCTTGCTATTTTGTGAAACAGTTGATATGATTCAGTATTTTTTCAAGGGTGTGTGTGTGTGTGTGTGTGTGTGTGTTTGTGTGCGTCTCCGTTTGCAGTGCGGCATGGCTCTGTGTATCGGGAGTGTGGCCCAGACGGGCAGTGGCTGCCAGACAAGAACACCAGCGAGTGTGAGCAAGAAGACCAGTATGAGGCTGAGAGGGTATGTCATTTCCCTGCAATGGGAAAACACAACATGATGTCCAGCCATAATGTGCCATTTGATTACAATACAACATGGAGTTCACTCTTTCACTATTCAAATGCGGATGAGTTTATGTTGCAACATGCTTTTTTTGTGTCTGCACATGTGTGTGTGTGTGTGTGTGTGTGTGTGTGTGTGTGTGTGTGTGTGTGTGTGTGTTCTTGTGTGTGTGTGACAGCATGGAAAGATCCTCAGTATGTTCCGGGCCATGTACACGG
Source organism: Sardinella longiceps (assembly GCA_027497455.2). NCBI lineage: Eukaryota > Metazoa > Chordata > Actinopteri > Clupeiformes > Clupeidae > Sardinella > Sardinella longiceps. The sequence continues at coordinate 31,823,655 of JAODXP020000015.1, read as the reverse complement.
TGGGCTACTCCTTGTCACTGGGGGCTCTGGTGCTGGCACTGGGGATTCTCATGGCTTTCAGGTAACATCCTCTGGAATACTAAAGCAATACTAAAACTAAACCATGTGTCCAATGCAACTACTGTAATTAGAAGAGCTGTAGTCTAGATACATAGGTGGTGGTTGTTACCGCCGCAATATGGTCACTTGAAGAAATTGAAATATTCATGTACAAGACCTAAAAAACAAGCACATTTTTGATAAGCAAATTAAATTCTTTTTTTTTTGTTTGACTTGCTCATGTCAACAGGAAGCTCCACTGCACCAGGAACAACATCCACATGAACCTGTTTGCCTCCTTCATCCTGAGAGCCATGTCCATCCTCATCAAAGACGCTTTAATTGAGAGACCTTTCCCCCACATCAACCAGGGCCTCAACACTGATTATGAAGTCAACTTGCTGGTTACTAACGAGGTTAGTTTACAGAGGAAACTAAACAACTATCACCGTCATTCTTATTTCTTATTCATGTTCCTAACAGTGTGTTTAAGATTGTGCACATACTGTATACACAGGTATGTTTGTGCCGTGCTCATATTTCAGACAGCGATTGGTTGTCGGGTTGCCGTGGTGATGATGCAGTACAGCATCACAGCTAACAGCTATTGGCTGCTGGTGGAGGGCATCTACCTGCACAACCTGCTGGTGGTCACGGTGCTCACTGAGAGGAACTACTTTGGTCTCTACCTGTGTATTGGCTGGGGTGAGTACAATAGGAGAGGACAGAAAGCCATCATTTTCATGAAACGGTTAACTTTTATTTCTCTTATACACACATTTTTTATAGACCGTTTCAGCAATTTAAACAAAAATGATGCTGAAACGTCCACTACATTAAAGTTAGGGCAGGAGATTACTTTTTACTATATTGCTTAAAATCCCTTTCACACCCCACCAACAATTAATTAAATGCTCTAACACAAAGGTATTTGAAATGGACAGGACTGAAAAAAAGCACCATCCAATCATTTTGAGCTGCCCATTGAAATGATTGAATGGTGATATGCCCGCAGTATAAAACACAAATGCCATTTGTCCCTCCCACCTCCCAAACTGTACAACTGTCTTGAAACGGTCTGTAGTATTCCTTTGTTCATCTGAAAGATCTGCGTTATTCTGTACTTATTCTGTGGCATGTGGTCTTTCTGACAGGCATCCCTCTGATCTTCGTATTTCCCTGGGTGATTGTGAAGTATCTGTATGAGAATGAGGAGTAAGTATTCCTCTGTGATCTGCCTTGCTACTGCCTTACAAAATGCCATTTTATAAATGGAATGGGCCATTCCAGTTGACACAGACACATTTTATCACACAGTGAAATTTTGCTTAGGCCTTGAGCTCCCAATAAAAGGTTCTTTTTCTCTCAGCTTTTACAGTCAGGCTATCACATTCCAGCCGACAGATTGCGGGACCGCTTTTTTTAGGTCGCAGTACAGCAGCTTTTAGATCTGCAAAAAGGGGCGCCGTGGTCAAACGAGTCCTCTGCCGTGTGTCATTTTAGTATGCGCTCTGTTGATCAGTTCTCTGGCAGCTGAGGGGAGGGAAAAAAATCAATGAATTGACTGGAGCCTGTCTTGTGAAGTGGCAAATTACACCCATTGAAACAAGTCTGATCCTGAGGCCTTTCAGCAATATAACACGCCTGCCAGCAGGGTAGGGCAGAGTGAGTGAACCTCTACGACTGCTCGTGCTCGCTCACCATGGAGACCTTAGCGCAGTGGTCCCCAACTATTTTTCCTCAAGGGCCGAATGTTGTCAAGCATACCAAGCCAAGGGCCAAACCTGCAAACATTAAAAACCTTGTGTTGAAAGGGGGCTTAGTTAGAACATCTCAAAACATCTTCTTTTTGCCTTCTGCTTTCTTTATGGCACCTCAATAAACTTCATAAAGTAGGAGCGCTTGTATTTGTATGTTTGGTCTGTAAGCACGTTTATGGAGAATAACTGATGAGGCAGATGGTGCTGTGGGCCACTTATTTGGTTCTAGCGGGCCAGATCTGGCCCATGGGCCTAAGTGCATGCCGCTTGGTTACATCTGCTGTCTACTAGCATCACTAGCATCAGAGTCTGCGGCCTGTAATCATATTTCCTGAAGCAGGCTCATCTCAGGACAGGTTTCTGACCCAACATGGCCTGGTGCACTGTGATGTGTGTCTGCACCTCTCCCCCTCTGTGACATTACCAGTCCCCAGGGCCTTTCACATTAACACATTCAGAGGAAACCGCAAAACACAACACACACACACACACACACACACACACACACACACACACACACACACACCACACAAGTAGGAAGCAGGATAAACAAAGAGAGAGAATACGGCTGCAGAATCTTCAATGAGTGCCTTATGGCTATTATGTAAGTCATGCGAGCAACAACAACATCTTTTATTTGTGCCCAAGGGAATGACTTTACTGGTCTTCTTCAGGGGCCCTATCACCTCTCATCACCCTCCCCAGCAGCCAATAGTCTTCCTCGCATGCATGCTGTGTGTGCCAGCCCGTGAACCTTTCAAGAGGGGCTTGCTTTTCCTCTTATACTTCTCTTTCAATTCTTAAGAGCCCTAATACGTCCATGAATGACTGATAGCTTTTGTCTAGTCTTTGACCCTGTGGACACAAAGATCCACTGTCCTTGATCGCCTGCTCACTTTGTGCTGCCTTTGTGTTTGAATAAATAAAGATTCCTTTACCAGCTACAGAGAGAGAAAGAGAGAGAGAGAGAGAGAGAGAGAGAGAGAGAGAGAGAGAGAGAGAGAGAGAGGTTGATGACATAAGGGGGAGAGAGTAAGATGTGGAAAGATGGAGTGAGGGCAAGTGGGGCATAGACAGTAGAGTCAGAGCGGGAGGAAAAGATCAAAACACTGAAGAGAACTCGCTAGTGGTTGGAGAAATATTGGTCTTTGGTATTTTTTGCCCTCAACTGTCCCCTCCATGCAGCGCTGCCTTTAAGGCACTCCTCCACTCAGTTTAGGGTTAGGATGAGGGTTGAGGTGGTTAGGGTTAGGAATAGGGTTTGGGTAGTGCCTTTTAGGCTGTGCTGCCTGTAAGGTGCCGTTGGGGGCAAAAAACACCATTGAGCAGAAATATTGACATCTCTGCTCTTTGGGATGGGAACAAAAGTAAGCAAGTTAAGGTTAATGTGAGAGAATGAATGTCCGTTTAAAGAGTCTCTTGCCTATGCTGACACTCTGAATCTTGGCCTGTTGCAGGTGCTGGGAGCAGAATATAAACATGGAATACTGGTGGATCATACGCTCACCAATACTGCTCTCTGTGCTGGTAAGATGAGCAACTTAATCGACCATCTCCAATCTCATCTCTACTCTATCCTTCTCTTCCCTTCTGTGGTTCTCTACAAACCTCTGTAATGAGTCTCTCTCTCTCTCTCTCTCTCTCTCTCTCTCTCTCTTTCTCTGTCTCTCTCTCTCTCTTTCTTTCTCTCTGTTTTTACTCAATGTAAATCCTCAAAGGGATTGTGTAAAGTGTAAAGTGCCAAAAGTGGGTGATGATAACTGAATAAGGGTGTATGATGTGTTTATACAGTAGTTGAACTGGCTTGGCTGAATGTGCCCAAGTACTTACCCTCAGTGTCTATACATTCAGTGTTCTTTATTCACTCCATCAAACTCACTTAGGTGGTGGTTGCCCCATCCAATGCAATATTTAAATGACTTCCATTACGGTCGGCTTGCGGAAAGTAGGTTATGAGTACAGTACACTAAATGAAGATCACGATCATGTCTTCCATTTCCGTAGTTTTGGGTTGAGGCAATCTTGTGGCAGCGTGTAAGAGCACACCGCTGTCGGTTGAGTTTCTCTCTGTACTCTCTCTTGTGACTCACAAGTCGAGTGCTCCAAGTCAGCGATCAACAACATCGGTCTCTTGTGAAGGCCTTACGTAATGCGCACCGCTCATCTCGAGAGGTCCTATCACACAGGAATTCCTGTGTTTGAGATGCCGCTGTGCATAGCTCAGTTCCTGCGTTCCCAACACGTATCCCACGGAATCACTGCTCATCATCACCACTCCCACACCACTATTTTAGGCACAGGTGGGAATGTGGAGGGGGGGAAAAAAGAAAAACGGTTTTCACTAAAGGCATGTTTGTATTGAAGTCTTGCTGAACATTGTCAGTTGCAGTACATACTGTTCTTGCAACACCTGGAGAGCAGGCCTAAAGCTACAGTTTGTCTGACTACTGTATGTGTTTGTTCACTTTATTCTCTACAGATCAACTTCTTCATTTTCATCCGCATCATAAAGATACTCGTGTCCAAGTTGCGAGCACACCAAATGAGATACTCAGACTACAAGTTTCGGTGAGGGCCTTTTCTAAATACTAGACAAAAATATAAACATTTCATATAAATAAAATAAATAATAATAATTTAATAGTATATATTAATCATCCTCCTATATTTTTTAATACATTTAGGAAATGTATGTTTGTTGGCTTGTTTGTTCTATGATTGGTCTTTTAATACACCTACACTCTCTCCTTTTCTCCCCCACAGGCTGGCTAAGTCCACCCTCACCCTCATCCCCCTGCTTGGCATCCATCCAGTCCTGTTCTCTTTCGTCACCGACGAGTCTACCTCAGATCGCGCCTTAGGACTGCGCCTCACCAAACTTTTCATCGACCTCTTGTTCAGCTCCTTCCAGGTCAGGCGGCGACTGTCATCACTTCACGGCTCCCCGCTATCTTAATCTCGAGTTTCAAAAAAAAAAAAAAAAAAAGTGTAGGGTTATGTAGGGTTCAAAGCTGTCATCGTCGTAGACAGTAGGCTGTGTCGTGTCGATTTTTAAAAGAAGCAGCAGCCTCATATGCTCCCGCTCATCGAGCTGTAAAAACACGTGTCTCGAGGGCTTGATCTCCTCATCGTGCTCGTTCATTGAGCTCAGGCGAGAAGACGAGGTGAGGATTCATTATTTTTTATGGTGTCAGGACAAATTAAACCTAAAAAAAAAAATCTTAACACCACAACTCGCCTGACTCATTTTCCGAGTAATTGGCAGCGGCATTTGAGGAGGGGCTCAGATGGAACGCGTCGAGCTCCTGTCATCCCGAGAGCAGAAATGCTTCAACGAAGACGAGTTCATGCACAGGATGAGCGAGAACGAGAGAATGAGTGTTCTTCCAAGTCCCTGCAGACTCTATGTGATACGTGTAGACATCCGTCTGCACAGCTTAGCTTGAACTCTAGTGTTTCACGTTAAAAATGTAGAGTTCGAGCTGTACTCTTATAATTTTACCTACTTCACTACCCTACTACATATCGAGGCCAGACGTGTCAGTGTGCTTTTCGCTGCAGGTTTTCTGTGTCTGCATATACTTTCGAGACATTTCCGTCAAGTTGATTTTATTTCAAGGCATCTCTTGATGAGTCAGGCCTGTGAGAAGCACATATTATATGCATTGCACATATTAGACTTGACACTGTCCTAACACTGACACATTTCAAGTGAACTTCTGACATCGTTGCCCCCCCCTTTGCTGTGTGGCACAGAGGCTGACTGCATTTCATGACTGTGTTAGAAATTGTGCACACTGTGCTCCTACTAATTCATACACTTTGAAATGTCCACAGGGTCTCCTTGTAGCCATTTTATACTGCTTTGTCAACAAAGAGGTGAGTCGTCTCTTCAGGCACACACCCACATGCACCCACACGACATCTTAAATAATGTCAGCATTTCTCAGATCGTTTTTGAAGTGCGTTACTAAGATGCACAATCTGCCCTGTGAACGTTCCCCTGGTTCCCCAGGTGCAGTCGGAGATCCTAAAGAAGTGGAAGCGCTGGAAGCTGGGCCGGAACATCGAGGAGGAGTACCGTCACACGTACAGCCACACGGTGCACCTGCGTGGCGGCAGCCTGGTCACCCAGCCCTCGGTGCTGCCCCTGAGCTTCCCCGACGTCGCCACCACCACCAGCAGCAGCATCTCCACCACGGCCACAGCCAGCACCATCCTGATAGGCGGCCCAGAGGAGAAGCACACCCTGGTGGGCTGCCAGAACGGCATGGGCCGCAGGTCGGTCAGTGGAGGAGGAGGAGGAGGAGGAGTGTCATTGTCACCCTTCGACTCCTCTGCCTGCGAGAGCATGCTGCAGGACGACATCCTGCTGGTGGACAAGGTGCAGTGCCATGAGCCTCCTCTAGGGAGCAGTGAGAGCAACCTCTGAGGGGGAGCGGAGGGAGGAGAGAGAGAGGGATGGTGGTGGCGGCAGCGGCGGCAGGTGTTCCTGCAGGAATTCAGTCTGCAGGGCCTCCGCACCACACCGCATGGCTTGCTCTACGTGCTGAAATAAGCACGCCTACTCCAACCCCTTCCTGCAGGGGCTGTGAGGTGGGAGGATGGAGCCGAGGGGCCTGAGCTATGAACCTCATGACACACAAGCAGTGTGTGTGTGTGTGTGTGTGTGTTTGTGTGTGTGATTGTATGAGGGTGTGTTTGTGTGCACCAAGGAAGCTCTGCCAACCCCATGCCTCCATATGAGGGGTAGGACCACAGATGTCAAATGGTGTCAGTTCGACGTTCATCCTTCATCCCATTAAACGTGATCCAGATGCTCAGACAGACGCCATCTGAACTCACCATGCTTATGTAAATGCACAGCAGAAAACAATCTGTACAAAAGTTGTCTAAAAAAAAGGTCCAGAAAAAATCCACATGGCGCTCAGCTACGAAACCTGTGACTTGTTTCATCGACTTGCTTTCGGGAGTAGCGTCACTCATCGACAAACAAATTTACAACAACAAAACAGGGAATACAAAACACAAAACAAACCAGTGCGGACACAGAAGGCCTGCCTGATTTTTTTTGACTGGATGTCTGGAGACAGGATGTCAATGTGTGGAGTGGAGTTGACTAAGCCAGAGGACAACTAACTTCCTACATCTCCAGTGTCCAGTCCCCACTGTTGCTTATTTGGTGCTGAACTGAGACTGCACTGGACATTGGACTGAACTGTCACATCTCCCCGGCAGCTGTTTTCTGTTCCCATAGCACAGAGTCCTTAGAATGTTCTTTCAAGTGTGTGTGTGTGTGTGTGTGTGTGTGTGTGTGTGTGTGTGTGTTGTGCCAGAGTGGCCAAACAAATCAGTGTTAACACGTCTCCTTCCCTTCCTGCTATGGGCAGCATCCCTATTCATTGGCATCACTTGAAGGGGCTTCGCTGAGTTGATTTGATTTAGAGTATAGCTACATGAATTGTAAGACAGTTTCTAGTTGTGACGTACCGGTTATTGTTGCTGTATTTTGTGTGCTCTTTGTATGGATGTCCACCGTATGTGCAGTGGCAGGGGCTGGGGGGGGATATGTGTCTGAGCTGACTGTGTGCCTTTACTTTCTGTGGAGAAAAAAAAGCCAGTGTGGAAACAAAAAGCAGAGCCCTATGTGAGAACACACCTGGCCGTGGTGAAAAACAAAACCAGAACCCCCATATTCACACCTGGTTTCACGCGCATCCATCCACTAGACCGGCACACTCATAGACCCAAAAAGTCAGCTCAAAAAAGCAGTGTGATCATGTGATTTTAAACATTTGTCTATGTGTGTGTGTGTGTGTGTGTCTGGCCCAGCACGAGCCGCAGTGGTAGGTCAAGCACACGTTTCATTGATGACGGCTCTTATCCTTAATAGCGTGACAGCCCTGGGGGGGTTGCTAAGGCAGGAGTCGCAGGAAAACACGCTTGACTGTCCTTGCCGAGCAGCCAGGCAGGGGGAAAAAACATAGTCGGGGCTCTCATGCATGCCAAATGGCAAAGGAAGATTTTATGAAATAAAAAAGGGAACGTTCTTAAAACAAGTATGAGTCATCGCCTCGCTGGGAATACTTGTCACGTCCCATTCCTGAGCTGAGCCGTGGCACTCTTAAAGCCCCTGCAGGGAGCGTCACGGGCGCCTTGCTCAAGTTGGGGTCGGTTTGCATCTGGTCCCCTCATGGAGTGTTGACTGCTTGTCAGCCATCTTTGCTTCACTGCTTTTTTTACAGGATCTATTTTTTTGCTCTGATTTTTTTGCCCCTTGAGTTTTTATTTGGAAGTAGAACTTCACACTAATCCCGTGGAGAGGTGATGCCACTTTGTGGAATCTGAACAAATGACACAATGACACAGAAATATATTGATCAAAAAACTGATCAGTGGAGATTTGTGTGTGTGTGTGTGTGTGAGAGAGAGAGAGAGAGAGAGAGAGAGAGAGAGAGTGTGTGTGTGTGTGTCTGTGTATGTGATACACAGAACAGCTAATGCTTTAAAGAGGTCTTTAAAAGGGTCAACCCGTTTATCTGCACCATTCCCTTGTTTCTGAACATGTAATGGCAGAAGATTGGCCCTCATCACCAAACATCCATGGAGAATGAACCCCAATGACTCTTTAAGGCTATTTGCACAACCTTAATTTATATTTGTTAAATATGTAAATATCTGCATATGCCATCAGAGATTTAGGGCTAGTGTCTTCATCTGTGTTCTAAAGCAACTGAGCATATTCGAGTGTGTGTGTTTGTGTGTGTGTGTGTGTGTGTGTGTGTGTGTATGCGTGCATACATTTGGGTATGCATAAACGTGCAGCAATGGGGACCATATGAAAGTTCATATCACTTGCTGGCTTGTGTTGTGAAAGAGAGTGGATAAAGAAGAATAATATTTAATGCGCCCAGTGAGGCTTGGCTTGCCTGTGGAACTCTACGGTACAGTACGAATGCTTTAGCTACCCTCTGCCTTAAAGGCACAGTAGGGACGGGTGACACGGAATAGGGAATTGTGCTCAAGATACTCTTGATCTTTGTATGTGTTTATTGATGTTGAATAGAGTAGCGCTGTCCAAAACATGAAGACAGGTGAGACCACAAGAGTTTGGTAATATCTCAAACTATCAGTGGATCGTTGTTATTATATTTATAAATAAAAAAGAAAAGCCATCACCAAATGCCTTTCAGGCCAGGGGGGTTACATGTGGGTCAATGCATTTGTTAACCCACCCACCCCTTTCAACTCCCATAACAAGATTTCATTTTCTGACATTGTTTGCCTTTTCTGAAGAATCTGTGCCAAAACAGACGGATTTGCATCAACTCATTCTGTCAGCTCTCTGGCACTGGCGATGCCCAGCGGGCACGTCTACTGGACACCACAAACCCAGCACGCACTAACGTCATCATCAGCACGTCTGTCTGACAGAGAATCAGCATCAATCAGGATGTCACTCTCTATCAGCAGACGTCTCTCTCTCTCTCTCTCTCTCTCTCTCTCTCTCTCTCTCTCTCTCTCTCTCTCTCTCACCAGCCTTTTCTCTCTTGCTCTTTTCACAAGTTGATGAATAGACGGGCCTTTTCCCAAACAATGCCACCAAGCTTTTCCCCCGTGATAAATATCAACAAAGGCCAGACAGCACAATTAATGCAGAGCGTGGTATGCAGATTCCATTCCCAATATGGCTGCTCACTGTACACAATATGTTAAGATGGAGCGGCCCCATTCATGTGACCAAACTTGTGCACATTGCTCACTTCTCCCATGGCCTGCCCTCCGTGGCACCACTATACTCTAGCAGTCCTTGTATGGGGAATTCCCATTTCAGCTGAACCCAGATCAGATGCATTCATGGCACAAAACTTAAGGGAGAAACGAGGAGGAAAAACAGAACTTTGCTGTATATAAACGTGTCGCTTCCCATGCTGTTTTTGTGTTGATTTTGTCAACATGGTGTGAATAAAAGTCCTGTACAAACATGTAAATGTCTTTGCATCTCATGAATGTGATTATTGGTACCAATATGCTAATAAATAACAATGAAGGAAACAATGTTTCACTAAGTTTCACATCAGTTACACGCCAAATGCACCAGCCACTGTCATCACCCAAAAGTGGCCAGATCTAACAAGAAGAAGTGAATTTGTTTGACAGATGATATAACAGGAATAACAGTTAAAGGGGTCAGACATCGGCACATAGCTCTGATGTTAGAAGTCACTAAGTGTGATCACAAGGAAAAAGAATGAGAATATTTGGTAGAACAAAGACCGAATAGCTAAATTTTCTCTGCCCTCATGAGTGAACATTAGTTGCAGTTTAGCTATGTGGTCTAGGCCTATATTATACCATATTTTCTCCTTCTTTCATTGACCTACAACAAAACTATGGGTTGTTGACCTACTCTGGAATATCTGTTTAACAATGTTGAATATATGGCAGTTAATACAGTACAAACTAAAAGTTAAGTCAGACAAAATTGCATATTTTGTTTGGCAGCAGGTGGCAAACCACTGAAACATGTCACACATCAATTACTTTACAAATTGAATGTCTGATGCAGGTCTGTTATCACCTGAGGCAAGGGAGTAAAGTAAACATTGTACTTTTAATTATCTTTCTGTCAGACACAGTTTACCATTAGACATTCTGGCACAGTAAGCCATCTATGCCCCCCCCCCTTTGCTCTCTCCCTCTTTTACTCTTTCTTTTTTTTGCCATTCTAACCAGATGAAAAGACTTGCTGAATAGAAGTATTTTATTTTCTAAAATCATGCCGCTCTCCATCAGCAAACATCTCAATTCAATTCAAATCAAAGGTGCTTTATTGGCATGACAAGAAAGTGTTTGTATTGCCAAATCAGTGATATCAATTATACATAAAATGGCATAAGTAAGCATAAAGTAGGCCTAGAGTACAGTATGTAGCTATGAATGTGTGTACTTACAGATATAATACTATAAGATGGGTAATAGTGGGTAATGGGTAATACATATCTCTCTCTCTCTCTCTCTCTCTCTCTCTCTCTCTCTCTCTCTCTCTCTCTCTCTCTCTCTCTCTCTCTCTCTCTCTCTCTCTTTCTCAAATTCAACATTATTGCCAAAGCAATACATACACATCCTGTACATACATAACTCTCTCTCTCATTTTCACATAGCCAGAACTCTGAAAATCTAATTCCTTCATATCAAGGCTTGAGACTAAATTCCACGGAAGAGTTGTCCACTGCCAACAATTGTCTCAGGTCACCATCAGGTTGTCCTGCTTACTACCAGACCACAGGCTTTGACACTTGAGGCGCACCATAATTATAAATCCACTGGCTGCTGTAAACTCCTGATAAAAGAGGGATAATTTTATTACAATATTTCACTGTACCATTGTTTAGCATTAATCAGATATTGTTTAAAATTTGTCAGATTACAGAATACAATCCTAAAACCCAACACATAAACTAAGATTACAGAAGATTAGACAGAAGTGCTAAATATTGTCTCGATGAGCAGCTCCGGCTAAATCTACATGATGAACATTGATTCTATGAACTTGCTATTTTATTATACAAGTTATTACAGACTGGCCTTTTAGAATGAGGAGTGAATATGTGAACATAGAGACAAAGTGTATGTGTAACTGTGGATTGGCCTCATGGTGGCCAGCCATATTAAGACCGCGTTGTACTTTGGGGTCCATATAAGGCCTCTGTCTTGCTCTCACCAAAAGGAATCTGTCCTTTTCTCCATAAACACAAGGCCCGGAGGTGGTTCTCTTTCAGGGCTTGTCTTCAATAATTCTTCCCTATTTCGCAAGGACCAGTAGGCCAGGAGGTGAACACAGACAGACTAAATCAAGTATAGTCTTAAAACCAACTGACAGGAAAGAGAGTCATCTCAAAGAGTCAAAATCCCTTTCCAAGAACAAACACTCTACATGTAAAATGACTATAAACAGTAGAAGTCCTGGACAAAAGTCATACAGCAGGCCTAAATAAAGACAAAACTGGCAATCACACCTAGATAAAACCAAACGGAGCCAATCAGTTCTATGACTGGTGTGATGATCTGCTTCAAATAGTAATGACATTACATTCTTTAGAGAACACAAGCTCAAGGACTCAAGCATGGTGAAGGTGGCCAGAAGTAAGGCTTCCTTGGGTTAGGATGCATCACGGGAAAACCCTTAACTAATGAATGAATGGTGATATGATTACATTATTGAATGGTTACATAATAGCACATCTCAGACAGGTTTTTGCAGGTCAAAGCCACAACACAGAATACAGAACTATTTATGGCAGCATACATGGACGGACGGACACACACACACACACACACCACAACACATACAAGCTTGTCATTAATTTATGGCATTCTATTTTTACCCTGTTTATGGAGGCTTTTCCTTGTGTTTGCATCTGCTGTCTTTGTGTGTTTATGTGAGGATTTTTGGCTTTGCTTTTGTCCAGATCTATTTTGATAAAGATGCGTGTATGCTAGTATAGTATACTGTGTCTGTCTATTTGTGTGTGTGAGCTCAGCAGACTATATACCCTCAAGCCTTTTGTGTGTGTGTGTGCTGTATGCACACTTAAGGGTCTGACTGCTGTGGTATCTCACACACTCTCTCTCCTACACACACACACACACACACACACACACACACACACACAAACACACACTCATACACTCACTGTTTACTCTCAGCTGTTTGACCTCTGTGACTTGATGTTCTCGGACTTGAGCTTGGACTAGTGATCAATTAGTGCAGTTCCATGACCCACCCGCCCCAACAGTCCTCCTCGTTCCTCGCTGGGAGTCCCCAACATCCCCACCATAATCACGGGCCTCCAGCGCCCCAAAGCCCCAGGTCATTTGTTTCCTGTGTGGGCTTGAGGGACTCTGTCAAAGCCGATTGTCATCACCGGTCCCCGATGCTCCAGTGCCTCTCGCTATACCTCGGCTTAATGAGTCAACACATGCTTGCCGACAGTGCTCAGTAGGCACACACACACACACACACACACACACACACACACACACACACACACACACACAAACACACACATACACATACACACACACGCACGCACACTTCTTTGTCGCTGTGCCACTTCAAAGCTGCTATTCCGCACCCTTGTTGTGTGTAATTAACACTGTTGTTGCAGTAAACATTCACAGTACTTCAGAACAAAACTGAAAAAACTGAAAAATCCCACTACATAAACATAAAAGCCATCCTCAAAAGGTCAAACACTTGGCCATCTCGCTTCAGATCCAAACTGCACACATGCGCGCACACTCTCTCTCACACACACACACACACACACACACACACACACACACACACACACACATTGTGTACTATTTGTCTTTTGGTTTGGCGACCTAATTTTGTCATGGCTGAACATGTCGCTGTGGCAGATTGAAAAGTCATGTTGTGGCACGTAATGAAGCATGTAGGCTCTTATGTAAGGCTCAGCAGACATGGGGTAAGGGGACTCTGGGGTGAGGGGACGAGGGGACGACACGACAGTAGGCTCGTCACGGCTGGGCTGGCTCCCCTACAGAAGCCATGTGGATGGAGAGAGAGGGGGGGGGGGGGTGTAGTCACTCAGGAGGATTGCACAGGGCTCGCCCTTCGACAGCCGGGGGGAAAGCTACTTGGCCCAGGGACCAGAGTGCTCCCATATTTTCCCAGGACTGTAAATCACTCACAGTGGTGTTCTTTCATGCAGAAGACTATAACTGTGTTACTTTTTTCCCTTTTTTAGGGGGTTGAGATTATTCACTATAAAATGAGGCTCTGGAAAGCCTTTGGTCTAAGCAGCATAAGTATGATAAAGCATGAGACATATTCTGCACAGGCGCATCTGAATCTTGGCTTTCAACGGCAAGATAACAGAACTACAGTATGTGTGTTTGCATGTCTGTTCCCTGTCTTGTGTTTCGTGTGATTTTAGTCAGTGCGGCTGGTTCTTCTCCAGACATCTGATGTCGAAAGCTGACATATCAGACATTCCAGCCACTGAATGTGCTGATAGCCATGCGAGAAATCTGGAGAAACTGGCAGTAATTCTGTGTCATCCTGAGCTCTGGGTCATCTTCAATGGTGAGTCTTTAGTGGTAAAAAAAAGATCTAAAATGGTTAGTTCTAGTCCTTGATTATGATTGGTTGAATCGCATCCAATGTCGTAATTTTTTTTTGTTGTTTGAGTGGTCGCCACCGCTCGAAAGGAATACGTCAAAACACAGGTATCATGATTAGTAAGGCCAATCAGAGTCCTGATGGAATCCATTTGCTTGTACTGTATAACGACAGTCAGAAACATCTAAACTTCTACCAAGAAAATGAAGGCTACAGAATGATATTGACGGTTTTCATCCCTAATCTATATGAATTAAACTCAACTCGCCAGAATGACCTGCACTTCAAATTTTACTTCAAGAAGTCCTTTGCCTCTGCCTCATTGCTTAATTCCATATAACAGCAGACTTCAGCGGCTGTTATCCCTTCTTTCTGTGTTAGAAATCTGTGAGCGCGTGTTTGATAAAAACATGATTGTGGCCTCAGCCCTGCTGAACAAAGTAGATCTACTGACATTTCTATACAAGCTCTCTTTCAGAGTAAATATTCTTAGCACCCTCAGCTTTGCTGCACATCAAGTCTGTTGCGCATGTAGTGCGTGCTTAGTGTTATGGAAATGATTGGGGTGCAATAAAAACTCTAATGAAGAGTTTGGGAAGATAAGAACCTTTGTCCACAGAACAGGGCGGCTTTGCTGCAAACTAGATTACCTTTCATCACTCATAATTATTGTGTTTTCATTTCTACCTTTGATATGAGTACAATACATGATGTGCGACACACACTTGAGTTTGGTTATTTTTGAGGAAATAGCAATATTCGAGTTTTTGTCGAAATGCGTAAAGCAAACCAGTGATTAATTTGACGGCTCTAAACTTTGACATAACCAACAAAGGAAACATCTGCACGCTTTCATCAAAGCGTGTGTCCTTGATGTATGTGTGATTAAATCATTTATTCGAGTATTGACGCACACAGGAAAGGAATAAAAAAAAGCTTCTTTTTTTAATCATATTGTGAACCGAAATATCACAGGGATGGCAGGAAAGCAATTTTCTCCTCCTCTGCCTGTGTCCCAGTGACGTTAAGACATAATAGATTCCAAGCCACGTAATTATTATAGTGATGGAGGGGCAATTTCACCTAGTGCTTTTTATATGAGCAATCATTGGCCAAGTACTTCCTATTCAGTGTTTTTATATCCAAACCCTTAATACTTAATGGGCTCATTCATGATGTGTTTATCAAGCCCAGTGCAGTCAGTCCCTTGTGCCTACTTGTGAGGCAACACAATGAGGAGTGATAATGGCCACTCTTTTAGATATGATGTGGCTGCATTGTGTGTGTGTGTGTGTGTGTGTGTGTGTGTGTGTGTGTGTGTGTGTGTGTGTGTGTGTGTGTGTGTGTGTGCGTGCTGTTTATGAGTGAGAGGAATACTACAATGCAAATCAACTGCTCTGCCCTGCTGTTCAAGGTCAAGGAATGAGAGGAGGATTATTTGTTTGGTAAAATAAACAAACAAAACACAATTGGGTAGATGTTTGCTATTGGGTAGATGATGTACCAAATGTTCTCATTCTTTTTCTTAACGTCACTCTGTGATCTCAACCAGAAAAGGACTATGGGATGTTTTATCCCGGAAAGAGGATGTGTGTATGTGTTAATGAATGCATTGTACATGTGTGTCTTCAGATCTGTGTGTGTTAAGACCTATGTCTGTGTATGTGCGTGCACACATGTACAGTCCATGTGTTTGTGTTTACAATTGTGTGTATAAGTCCAACAAAATACAGTACATCTGTACGATCAGTCAAAGTTAGCATTTACATAAATTTATACCTACAGTAGGCCTAGATGTGAAGCTGTTTCTCCAAGCCACTGGTCTCTCCTGTCTAATCCCATTGGAATTAAGCAGAGAGGGTAAAAGCAAAGTATTCCATGATCTTTGATTTAAGGATCAGAATCACCCTGCTGGAGGAGGCATCATATAGCCAAACAAATCACCTCCCAATCACCCCTAAACGATTTTTAATCAGTCTCTCCATTACCCTCACCACATTAGAGGGTGATTAACTCTCCCTGTGGTTGACATGAATGATGCCTTTCCCATTTTAGTCCAATACAAACAGCCTCATCACTAATCGCTGTGATAACATTAAGCACAGAGCCATGAATAAATAAATGTGTAATTGAGCCAATAGCCATGTTAATTGGGCGTTTGGGAATCTGTTACATGGTTATAATTAATTGAAGTAATTAATTAGAGAGACTTGATGCTAAAACGTTATGACCATGGTAAATTTGTTTAGTGAGTACAAACATACACACACACACACACACACACACACACACACACACACACACACACACACACACACACTACACACACACACACACTACACACACACACACACACACACACACACACACACACACACACACACACACACACACACACACACACACACACACACAGAACAGCAGATAGTGCATGTCCCTTTTCCTGTTCCTCAGTGTCCACATGGTATTGTGCCCTTTGGGTTACTCAGCAGCCCCATGGATGTTCCAAACATTTAACAGAGGAACTAGTCTCTTTAATCACATCACCAGCGACCTCTATATCCTCGCTTTGGACACTGGAGTGTATCCACAGATAAGCATGTAGGAAATGAATGGAGTAGGTGGGTGTGTAAGGGGCGGGGGGTGGTGAGGGGTGGTATGCGATTTCTTCCTCTTGTTGGGGCACATCACATTTTGCCACAAGGCAGTACTCCGTGTCCGTTTCTTGTCCACGATTGAGGCACAACAGTACGTCCGCTCACCCTTGGGTGATGAGCGCGTATTGATCGGTGCACTTGCTGAACCCTGCTGTGACTCACTGCGAAGGGCTGTTGCGTATCTCCTGCTGTTAATAGGTGTGGCAGGACTGTTGCTCTTGTTGTTTCTGTAAGAGTGCCTCCCTGTAGTTTTAGGTGTACAACACCACTAAGGACAACATGGAGCCACATGCACAAGCAAACAGCTGTGGAGAAGCGACAGAGAGAGAGAAGGATGAGAGGACAGACTGACACAAGGCCGAGGGACTCTCTCTTCTCTTACTCTCTTGCTTTCTGTCGCTCCAAATGTTCCTCTTCTGTCTGTCTGTCCATCTCTCTCTCTTCCTCTCTTGCTGACCCTCTCACTTTTCAGCCTCCCTCTCCTGACCCCTTCTCTCTCTCTCTCTCTCTCTCTCTCTCTCTCTCTCTCTCTCTCTCTCTCTGTCTCACCCAGGGCCTGTTAGCACAGATGGTGCTTTCTCTGTCATTTAGAAACGGCTGAGTCTGCTTCCTGTAGCCAGATGTGAGTTAGGGCCTCTGGTTCTAGCTACCTAGAGGGCACAGCTGGGACTGTGGAGCTGTTGACAAATCATACTGTAATGTGCTGTAGTACAAGTGAACATAAACAACATCAACAGCTGAGATAGAGCATTGTACGGCTGAGATCATCATATACTGTACATATAGCCGATATTTCGTAGACAATGTCGATACAGTAGAAATGTCCAGTTTTTATTTATTTTGTGTTAGTGTGTTTACACATTTGTGTTGTTTCCCTACAAATCTAAATATCCGTCACCCTCTACCATCTGAATGAACTGATTAGCCATTCCGAAAAAGACCACAAAGTGCGTCAATGGTGGATTCACCTCAGAAAGCTTTGGTCACACCCTGTGACCTGTAGCTGTGTCCTCACTACATCCCGAGTCAATTCTTCCGCACTTAGTCAAAGTGGACCCTTGTTAAGCCTGTTATCTTCCGTGATGTCATACAAAGACTTGCTCTCATCCTTATCTCCATTTTTTGATTCAGTTTTCCCAATTGAATTTAGAATGCCTTACTGGCAGTGCAGGTGCATATGGATAATGTTCCCAATATTCATGTCATAAGCCAATAAGTAGAACTTGCAGTGCTGGCTTAACAATATGAACTGGGAGGAGTTTTGGTATTGTGTGGTTTCCATGTGATAGGTCATAAGAGCCTGAGGTGTGTGTGTGTGTGTGTGTGCAAAATGAAAGTAAAGCTATGATTTTTTCCATTGAAGTCTCCCTTTATACCCATCTCGTCGTGTCTGCATATCAATCATGACGTTTTACTATCTACAGGTGAGTTTATTAATATTGTGTGAGTTCAGCAATAATCCTTCATTATTTGATGTATTCATGAGTAGATCTTTCAACTTCCTGGTATCAGCAGATTGGGGAGGTTGCTGTCTTATGAATGACTTCAGGTCTGACTCTTTCAAGCAATATACCAGCCCATTTCAACCCATACACAGTAGTTCAAGCTTTGCCGGTAGGACAATGAATGAGAGAAATTTGGCAAAAAAGGCCGAATAGCAACACAGCACCTAGCTGAGAAGGGCATGTACCTGCACAACCTGCAAGAAGGTTGACTAATTAAGTTTATTAGTCTTATATTAGCCTAATACTAGTCTTATATTTAAAGGAATATTCCACCTTTTTATGAAATTGGTTTATTCACTGTCTTGAGTTGTAAGCATTTTGGTCTCAGTGCATGTGTAGTCCAGTAACCTAAATTTTAGCTTTAGCTTAACATAGGAGCTGGAATGTAATGTAGCCAAAGAGTTGCTATCTGGCTACCTTGCATTCCAGCACCTACTACAGTATATGCTAAGCTACAGTAAAGGTAAAAAAGAGCTAAAATTGAGGTTGCCAGACTAGGAAAACGCATGCACTGATACCAAAATGCTTCATATACTCCAGGTAAAGGGGGTGAATGACCCAATTTCATAAAAAGGACAGAGGTGTACGGTATACATGTACTTCAGAGATGAAGAGGTGTACTGTGATGCAGTCTGGAAATAGAGCTAAAAAGCAACTGGAAACTAAAAGCCAGATCCTAGACCTTAAAGAAGAAAATTGCCAATGATTTCTCACATTCCATGTAGCCATGGGTTTTCACCACCACTTCTTCATCCAAGGGCTATGTCTCTGCTTTTGGTTATTTCTAACATTTCTCACTCCAGTCCCTCAACACCTGAATCCAATCTCATAAAAAAAAAGAATTTTGAGCACAACGACAGACCCCTCTCTGGGGCCTCCTGTCAGTGCCAATCCCCCCCAAAATTCATTGTTTCCACAAGCATATACAATTTGCAAGACCACACCAGAGCTTTAATGTCCGTGTGCAAAGGCCAACAATAAGAGTTGTCCAGCCATAGTTGCTTAATCATGGGATCAAAAGAGGACAAGGATGAAAGAAGTAGTAAATATTCAATTTAAAGAGTGACGTTCAACATGATGGATGTGATTCATTTGTTGCTAAGTAAAGACTCTAAAAATGTCATAATGACTTTCCTATTATTCGTCCTTGCCCATTCCTCCAAATGGGAGAAAATCTTTTTGACAGGAAAATCACTAATTTAGCTTAATGGCTTAATTGAATTTGCATGTCTGAGATCATCAAAGTGAAGGGTTATTTTGGTCTTGGCTCACATAAAAAAAATGAGACAATACATTTGCCTTAAATGTGGTGCTATTAGGTAGCAAGAACATCCTATTCCCTTAAAGTGAAATGGCACAAAAAGGAATCTTGAGTGAATGAATGAAAAGCAAATGGGCTATTAGGGCTCTGAAAATGTGTCAGATTAGTTCTTCTTCTTTAGGCTATATCATTCGCTGCCTTTCTTTCTTTTAACTTCCATTTGTTTCCCTCTCTTCAGAACATTAGCCATATTCCTGATAGGAGATTTTCACCTCAAACAATAACAATGCATTGCTTCCACTTCCACAGAAGAGGACAACCATACGCAATTCCACAGTTGGCTCTTATATATCCCAAGATAACTGTAAACACACAACCACAGCAACAATACACAGAACCAGCATGCCAAACTGTCAACAATGAAGTTACCAAAGCCTATACAGTACACCAATTTGAGATCATCTGGTGTACCGGTATTGTGATTTAGGGAGACATTCATTGTAAGGACTTGGAGTTGTCTTTTGATTGCAGCAGAATCACCATCCATTTTCATCCCCTCAACCCATAACAGTTGTGTAAGATGTATTTTGCCAGCTTTTAGAGTGGAGGGAGTATGTTCTCATGTGTGCAAAGGTGTGTGTGTGTGTTTGTGTGAGTGTGTGAGAGAGAGAGAGAGAGAGAGAGAGAGAGAGAGAGAGAGAGAGAGAGAGAGAGAGAGAGAGCACATGAAAGGGGGGGATGGATAGAGAGGAGAGACATATTTGCTGCTCACAGCAGCACACAACTTGGCATTTGCAGCCTTGTTCCAATCAGAGCTGTGAGGTGACACGGAGGTGTGTACTCCCCCGGCCACAGCCATTAGAGGTGAGCTTTCACAGCTGCCGGCCGGCCGGCACTGAAGAGAGAAACACTACGCCTCACTCTACTCAGCCGGGCCGGAATGCACCAGAACAATAATAAAACACCATAAGAGCTCGGTGGATTTTGGGTCAAAGCTTTCTACTTGCTGTCTCTGTCAAAAGACATGGGAAGGCACTATCAATCATAGGAAGATGAGGTTGTTAAGATGTACAGTTCTCACACAGAGTAGTGGAATTAATGTTTTTGGTGAATCGTTCATGTTCTTGCTGTCAAAGAGAGGCCTGTAGTCTATGTACCTGCTGAGGATGCGACTTATTTCTCATGATAAAATGCTTGTTTTTACAATATACTATACCACTGTTCTCAATATTTATTTGAAGAGAGTAGGGGAGAGTAGGGGATTTTTTTTTTTTTTTTTCACATACCATATTTAATCTTTATGTTTTTGGTCACTGAGGTCTATCCAAAACTCTGTCAATGTGGTGATGTGGAACTATACAAATGTGTATATCCCGTCTATCTAATCTAGGTTCATTCACATTGGCTACAGTTTCTCAACCTGCTTCCTGAATATCAAGTGCGGCCACAGATAGTGCAGTTGTATGACAATATATAGTGGGAAAGTTGAGTCCATAGGTTCAGCAAGTTTAGCATAGGAAGGGTGGTGCAAGGAATTTGCCTAAAGTGCCCTGTTGATTGCCATGTCCGTCCCCAGGGCCCCATACTAATCTAGCCTTGAAATCTTTACGTAATATACCCTACAGTAGGTTGGTAACTGACCAATCACATCACTCTGTCCTTAGAGTACCCCAAGAACTACCATACTATAGGTTGATGGTCTACGGTCATGGCCAGGCTATGATAAAGTCTGTTTTTTCAGGCTATGTCTGATAAATAGGAAATGTGTCATTTGTCTCAACTGTTAGCTGTCTGAAATGTTCCCACAGAGACAGAAGGTGTTTGGGGCTAGCCTGTTTAGCTCTTCCTAACTGATAAAGCTTTACATTATTTGATTACAAAATAGCCATACTTAATAATCACATTTACACAAAGGTAGGCCTAATCTTCATCAAATACATTCACAATGTCCAATACTTCTTAGAAATCAAGATTTTCACATATGGAGACTGTAAGCTACTGTTAGGATTGGCTAGGTCATAGGTAGAGAGAGCACTGACTTACAGGCGGAGCTTCAGTGATGTCACTACCTGTGGCTAATTGCTTAAATGAACACCTGTCCTACTCATTGATACAATTGCCTAGGCCTGCTTGAAGAGCAGGGCCTTGATTTCCTCTAAATGTAGCTATGCCACACGTGAATCTAGGATCGACGTATTGGCACATAGACGCATTGGGCTGTGCCTGACATTGTTTTGCTCTAACAACGCTTAAAAGAAACTGAACTAACATGAAGACGCTTAGGCTAGCTGAAAGCCTAGCCAGCGTATGCCGACAGCAGAGAGTTGGCCAGCATGCCGCAGGTATGGTGATCACTCTCTGATTCTTCTGCCAAGCTGACACACACACACACACACAGACATCACAGTTAGGACCTACTACCAAGTTTGCGCACCACATGTACGGCTAGCGTGTAGTGGTTGTGGGTTCTTGTGGGTACGTTACGTTGGGGTTTGAGTTTGTGTAGCTGCTGGGCCGCCAGCCTTTTTTTGTAACACTACTAACTCACTATTTACGTACGACTGTAAGAGCATAGCAATTAGCAGCATGAGTCATTAATTGACTCCTTCGGTGGGACTAAAAAATTACTTTCCCTTGACTAACTCTTGACTCCGTGACTCACACTGAGCATTAACTTATCCCTTGACTTGAACACTTAAAGAGACATGCTGAGAAGACCCTGAGTCTGAGCCTACAGAGACATGCTAATGAGTTTGTTTATATGTCACAATATGCAATGTTAAACCTCTCTCCAAACTTGCATACAGTAGCATGCCTCCAGGAGACATTGTTCAGCAAACATACTGGATGATCAGAACAGACAGCAAAATGACATATGTAGGCTTTTTAATGAAATTATATGTATTGTATCATGAAAGTTCACCATGTGGCAACTTGCATTTGTATGGCACTTTGTCACAGACCATTAGCCTACAGTACATGTCATGACAGGTGTCTAAAGGACGTTTTCACACCAGGCATGCGGCAATCACTTGCTGATGGTTCCTGTGGTGAAGCCTTAAAGCCTTGTGCATTTGGTTTTCTATTTTTGTGTGATGTGGACAGCAACATAGCCTACAGGTTATAGATTTGTCAGACTGAGAGGGAGAAGTTGGTCTATGGTCAGACTCACGCAGTGAGGTCTTCATCTCTCCAAACGAAGGAAGGAGGTGAGTGGGGTAGACGTGCATTTATCCTCTCTTCAGATTTATCAGATTTATGTTCTAGCGCCTGGGGGACACAAGAGGCACTTTAAGTGCTCTGGGACAGCATCCTCCGCTGTATAGGCTAGTGACTGCACAAACACAGACACACACACACACACACACACACACACACACACACACAGGATGTGAGTCCATTTGAGCGTCGACAGAATAAGAGCAGTCTTTGGCGCTTAGGCTAACTCACGCCGTCACATGTAAAGCTTTATTATTCTACTTGCCTGTGGGTGATGGTTCCAATGTTAAATATTTTCTTTCAACTCTGTTCAATCATATGCGGTATAGTGCACATATGCCCCCCCCCCCCAACCTCCCCGCGCATGAGATGGTTGATTCTCAAAGTACTCCAGCTAGCCAGCTCTTTGCCTATTTTAAACACTGCAAGCTCTAAGCTGATATAAAATGAGCCAAAAGTAGGTTTTATGTGAACATGTTCAAATAGTGAGATATAGTATTGCAACTTAAGTTACAGAAGTACAGAATCTCTTTATAAAGGGTTCAGTTGTTGGACAAGGTGACAAGGTGCTAAGTGATAAAAATGCTTGGAAAAACCTTCCAAGGGTCAGCACACATTTCCTTTTCAGCAGGAATAAAGATTGCCACCATGCCCACCATATCCTGATCAACTTGTGCAATATATTATACATATCACATCCACCATCACCACCCAAATGTTTCTGAATGCTCAATCATGATTCATTTCATTGAAGTGAAAAGTAAAAACAGCTGTTAATATTTAACAAAAAACGAAGGCAAGGAATGACAGTGTGTAAGAACAAAAATATGTTTGAGAATATGCCTTTGCTTTTTTCAGCACATCACCAGCAAATTGACTCCATTGTGGTAGATGATGTAATAGGCCTAACTGACCTACATGGCATCGAACTGTGTTGCACAACAACTACATAACTAAAAATGCATGTCCTTTTTCTTTTCATCAATACATACAAAAATATGCCAGATTTAAACATACCTTTTTAACTGTGTACACAGAACATGAAGTCTCAAAGCATGAAAAACTAAAAGCAATGCAGAAGATAAAAAGCCTGACTGTGTTTGTTATGCCCTATCTTTCAGTTAGCTAAATGTTTAATGAATCCCTTAAATAAGCAAGTCCCTTTAGAATGTTTTAACTGCATCAACTCATACTTTTAATATATTTAATTAATATATAAATAGGTAATTTGCTCAAATCATAGTGGCTTTCACATCGTTTGAAATGATAACACATTTAACTGTAGAGTCAAAAACACATCTACCATAATTTAAATTATAGCATGAATAATTAAGAGAAATTAAAATGTCCATTAGCCAACAACTAATAGACTCAATACCCATTAATGAACAGAGACTCTCCATTTTCAAAATGGTTCCTGTCTAGGATTTAATAATAATGGGATTTTACAGATCATTACTCATCCCTCAAAATTGATTGCTTTCATTTTGCATGGTGTTCCATATGAACCTTTCAGGCTTCTGAGGCCTGTCCCCTGCTGACTGCCTGTGTTGTTCAATTAAATTAAATATTTTCACCTGGCAAATGCTGACCGAGCCAATGTGAGGCGGCTAAAACAAATAAACAGCAGATTGTGGGGCAACCATTGAGGTTTTGCCCACTACACACAAGTGCGAGTGGCTATGATGTTACACCTGGCAGAGGCTGGCATCAGAGCATTCCATGACCGTTGCTTTCTATGTCCTGGAGACAGGGCCGTTTCAAGGTACTTAGGGGGCCCCAAGCAAACAGGGCATGGGGGCCCTTCACCTCTCATAAACACCTACATAAACCACATTGTTTTAATCTTCAAGCAACTTTCATTAATATAATTATTTGTGTTGAACTTGCAATTGTCTAACTAATGAATTGTAATTGAATGAACGCCACCAACTAAACTACTAAAATGATTAAACAGTCATTCTTGAGGGCCCCTATCAGTCTGGGGCCCCAGGCAATTGCCTGGTTTGCCTGTCTTGTTGCGACGGCCCTGCTTGGAGATGTGTCCGCCCGCACTATATGAGGTTCCAAATGTCATCAGTCTGACTCCAGGTCTCTGACAGAAACCCAAACTGTTCTGCAGTCCTACAGTCTAGACCCAGTACAGTACATCCTGGGTCTTAGTTGGCAACAAATCCACATATTGATAAATTTATACTGTTGTTGCGATTTTTGTTTATTTATCTTAAAGGGGACATAGAATGATTTAATTGAGTATTGTACCTTGTTCTCTAATGTTAAAATACAATATATTTAATTGTATTTGGTCAAAAATAAGATCAAGTGATATTTTACAAGACTATAATTAAGACTTCATATTTAAGATGTGTATTGAAATGGCTTTTTTGCCTAAACAACGCCCCGCTCTGGCCACCTCAAATGAACTGTAATGGCTTTGCGCTACTTGACATCACTTGTAGGCTTTGTTCTAATTTACCCATGTTTTAGTGGCTATTTCTAAATTTAAGATTTCCATATGAAAGAGGGCAGAACCATGCCTCATGTTCATAATACCTCTTTGACCATGCACAACCTCTCTTAATTCATTAAAGCCAATGTGAAAGTGGGTTTTCCATTCTATGTCTCCTTTAAAAAGGCATCTCTAAGGAGAACTTTGAAGGTTTTACAGGATTGCCTGTTGTACCTTTAACTTTTTCAGGAAAAGTTCAGCTGAGGGTACCAATTCCTAGAAATACAGCACCAAAAAAAATCATAGAACTATCAAAGCCACCCCTGATGTGTCGGAAAGTCAGATACAGACTTACGTATGTCCTGGGTTTTAACTGAAATGACAAGTTCTGGAGTATCTCTTCGTCTTTGCTTTTATGTAACAGATGCTTTAAGAACAAGGACTTATAAAATATGCTGTTCCAATGGAATCCTGACTGAGATTCAAGGCTCTTTTTGCTCCAGCCTCCCAAACCTCAAGATCAGTTCCTCGTGTAGAAATAGTCATCCAGCATCAACTTGTTGTCACAGATGGAGTCCAGGCCCAGCTGTCTCTGCCATATACGCTATTCTGATATGTTTGACATGGCCTGTGTTTAAAGCTAAATCTTGATGAAAGAGCTGCAGCTCTCACACACCATGTGCTCCAGTGTCACAAGCTGTCAGAGCCCCGAGAACGTCTTGATGGGTTGATGGGATTTGGAACAAGAGGAGCAGAGAGCAGGAAGTTTGTGTTGGAGCTTATGGACAAATCCATCATGGCGTTTCACACCTCAGCACACACTCAGCGGGGCAATAACAACACCTTGTTACACGCAAGGAACCCATACAGTAGAACAAATATGATTGGAGGATAATACTGTTTGTAATGTGCCCTGGATACAAGAGATATTGTAACCAGTTAGAGGCAAAAAGATGTTAGACACGGTTCTTATTATTAATAGTTATGTAATGGGAGTTACTTTTGGTTTAAGGGAATGCTATTTTTTTGCTCAGTGAGATACAACATTTAGAACGTGCTAAATGAAAGCAATAGTACGACATGGGCATGAAACATCTCAGCCTAAATCCTGTGGTCTGGGATTGTGTATGTCTGTTGTGTGTGTTATTTGTGCCAAATTTTAGAGCCAAACAAAAAGGGTGACCATTCATTGAACACAGCTTTGCTAAACAAAGATGATGGCTTCCTTGCTTAAATGTAGCTTTTCGCCTAGAGGCTCATAGAGTCAGAAGGCATCCCTGAGATCTGAAACAGAGTTCTTTATCATTTCTAATGTGTTGCATCATCTGTGAGCACTCCACTGCCCTCAGGCTTCTCTGCTCCATCCAGTCACCATCCATGACTTAAGAACCGGCCCTGTATCCCACAAGAGTGCTGCCCAATTATTCAAAACTCTAACAAAAAAAAAAACCAAAACAACAACAACAACAACAAAACAGGGCTTTCAAAACCCTGCTACCCAGGCTTAAAATGGTTTTTCATTAACCACCTTTACACATAAACTGTATGGTTTTACAGTGATTTATATAAACAATTGACGTGCTGAAATGCTTGCACCATATAACAAATTTAGACTAGTCGTAGTGATTGTTGAGTCGTTTTAGTCGAAGGTTTTAACAGCAGAGTTATACTTTTCACAATCTTTTCACAGTTTTAATTTCCATCAGTCAAATAAGTCAATGAATGCCGGTAAAGAAATGACCAACTCTAGGAAACCACATACAACCACAGCTTACAGCATGAGCATGTGGCTCAAAAGCAGAAAATGTCAATCTTCACCTCTTGGTTGAGGGACTCAACAGTATCCTACTGTAACTAAGAGCTGGACTGCAAAGTGTCCCACTTAGCCTGGAGGTTAGTAGATGTCTACATGGCATTTATCCTCGCCATACGAACAGCAGGCCTTTGCCTGTCACTCCTTACGTCCTTATGGCTGACGAGATGATTGCCCTGTCAGAGCAGCACTCTCTGCGCGGATTCATCCGGTATGCTTTTCCACTCGCTCCATCTACTTTGGAGTCAGAGGCGATGGCGGCGTATAATTAATCTTGCAGCTGATGTTCTGTCGGCTACGTGAGACATTTCAGCCAGTGGCAATAATAATAAAAAAAAATAATAATAACCAGGGCACATTGTTTTTTTTACAAATGAAAATACAGGGGGGACCACTAAAGCAACAGGGTATAACATGGGAAACTGGTGTACCCTCACGCCGCCTGAGGAATATTATTAGGCTGTGACTTTTGCATAACATTTTAATGTATGCTAGCTCACGGACCTGATGGCTCAGCGCAAAGCTATTGGTATATGCTCTGTTTTATGAGTTTTAAATGCCAAATGAAATTGAGAGACTGTAGGCCTACAGGGATCAGTTGATTTTACTCTGCATAAATACGCGAGCCATGTTTGACCAATATTATCTGTCTCTTCACCTCTGGACCAGTAGGATCTCTGCCCTATTGAACTAAACAAACACACCCCGAGTTTGCTTTGTTTACCTCTGTCTTAAACCTATTTGACTTGTTTTAACCTCACTTCTCTTTTTTAACCCTTGCAGGATTTTCCTCTGAAGTGAGTGGGACTGCAAAGCCGGTGACCCTTAACACTATAAACTTTGGTTTAATTGGGGCCCTCATACCATGTTTAGTCTTAACAAGTAGCCTTTTACATTCTACTTCATTTACATGTATACATTTAAAGCCCCCACTTGCAACATTTACAGTACGTAAAATTTCGACGTTTCCTATTCATTACACCTGTATGTAAATTGCCTAGAACTCAATAGAATTGACAAATGACATGTTCCGGAGTAAAATGAGCCCCTTCACGAGATTGTCCGACCCTCCTAAAGGCAGATACCGCCTATGCAAGATCAGGGAGCGCGTCCCGCTATCGTAAGTTTTGGTTAGCAAGCAAGCTAGGTCACGTGACTTAGCCGGAGCTTACTGTTTGCGATTTGTGACTTCTCAGCGCATTCAACTGTCGATACATTTTGTTAACGGCGTTCTCCATCGACTACGCAATTCTAAATGGAGGATTATTGGCAGAAACGCTTAATAACTGCTTTGTTTGGTTCTTAGCTTACTGGATGACGCCACCGGATCCTGCATAGGTTCTCTTTAACAGTCACTTTTATCCAAAGTGACTTAGGCCTACATTTGTCAACTATCAGTTACCTTAGGTCAGTTTCTCCTTGCTCAAGAGTACAATGGTGGTAGCTGGGGTTTGAATCCACACTTTCCAGGCCACTAGCCCTGCTAGCCAGGTTACTGCTACACTACCACAGCCCTATACTAGAACTTGATTTCACATGGATGTTATTTTTCGGTTGGCCTCAAAGAGGCCCACACAGAGAGCAGAGTGGTGACTCAGGTGGTGACGGAGAAGAGGATGAAAAAGAAACTCATAGTCTAAAAGAGAAGAGAAAGTAAAAAAAACTGGAGGGAAAATAGAGAGAAAAGAGACCTTTTGAGATGGGATAAAATGAAAGGAGTGTAACTGGACAGAGAGGCCAACAGGGTCACTGTCCTCTTAGGGACTGTTCGTTATTTATTTTCGGGGTCACCGGAAGAAAATAGGGGAGGGTCATGCCATTTTTTTTCTTTGTTGAGGGGAGGGTCAACCAACATTTTCTGATCTAAAGGGGAGGGTCATTCAATTTATAATAATAAAAAAATCCTTTCTATCAAAAAATGAGGCAAAAAAGTTAGTATGCGAACTCAAAGTCTAAAATCCCCAACACTTTCTCGGCTTCACACAGCAGGACCAACTTCCTCCAACACCTGCTGAATACCTTGCAGTCTTGGGATAGAACTATCTTTTCAACCAGCGTGTGTATTTCAAATTAATGTATCCAATACTTTCTAAGTTTTGTATAATCATGAATGTGGAGTTGTTTTTGTTTGATTTGTTTTAGTATTGTGTCTAAAGAACATTTGTCAGTACTGAAATGGCCACCGCCTTTGTGAAGTATAGTGTTCAAGATGACATCCCTGTGGCATTTGCTGAGAATATTAGCGTTGATAATCAACGCTTTTCAAAAGATAAATGTAGAAGTCAATGAACGGCTGTGTCATATGGGGGAGGGTCATCCAAAAATGATCAGTCTCTAAGGGAGGGTCAAGCCAATTTTGAGAGGAGACTGGGGAGAGTCCTACAATTTTTTCAAGACTCACGTTCAAGGCTTCCGGTGACCCCGAAAATAAATAACGAACAGTCCCTTAAGAGGTCTTACTCCTACCTTGAATGATGGCAGCTGATGTGGTGGCAGAGAACTATATCTCGCCTCCTGGTTTCACTCTTCTCATCCTAGAACCATTATGTTACACCTGTCTAGATGGTTACAATTATGTGCATCAAGTCAATTCATGTGGTAAGGACAGTGTTGTAGATCAGATTGACTCTTCTAAACAATAACAAAAAAATCTCCCAAATGTTCAAATGGATCAATATTTTGAAACTCAAACTGTCAAATGGTCATAAGACCCCTGACTGGCAGCTCTGAACCCACCATCCATGAGTCATGAGCCTCAAATGAACCCTCGAGGGTTTGATGTTCTGACCGATTTGGACCCAGTGTCGTGTTCCTCTCTGACCCAAATACAGCACCACTGGTCTGACATCCAATAGTCCTTGGCTTCCAAACTCTGTCCTGGCATCTGAAGCTGTTGTCTTTCTTACATAAGAACAGCCCTGCTGTTGTTCAGCCTCTCTGGATTTCATCCTTAAAATGTCACTCTGGGTCTGTAAATCTGTGTTTGATCACAAACTCAGACTCCTGGCGTTGAAGAAACATTTGCACCCACCTCAGTTCTCTCCTTCTGCCTTTCCTGAGAGCCGAAAAAAACAGAACACTAAAGTTCCTAAAGGTCAGAATACATCTACAGCATGTGAAAGATTCAAAGTGAAACAAAGAAAGCTTTTCTTTCCTTCCTCTGCACCTCACAAATGTTGTTTACTTTTGTTTCGTTTTTTTTTTTTTTTTTTTTCGTCTGATTTTCCTTGGCTTCATCATTTTTCAAGAGTAACATTCATAGTCCTTAAACTTAACTAAGTGGATAATGTCTATTTGGGTGAAGTGCCTTAATTGAGTGAAGCAATTTCCTGTGGCTCCTCTTTACGTCGAGCATTAAGTAGCGCCAAGCAAATGGATGCGGATGGGTTTGTTTATTTGTTTATTGGTGAGGAGTGAATGCCCTAATGCTCATGATTATGATAATTGAAGCACATTGAGAGTAATGTAATTAGTGGCAGTCAATATGGCGTACATCCAGTAATAGCCTCATGCTCCAACTGTTTACGGCTTTGAGCTCTCCATTGCAGGCAGATAGAGAAAGAGAGAGAGAGAGAATGGAAGAATGGACATTAAAAAAGAGAAAGACAAAGATCGGAGGAACATGGAGAGGAGGATAAGAGAGACAAAGAGGAAGGGAGCAGAGCGGTGACGTGAAATATGAAGATGATCAGAGTGCTGAGGAGACATCTTCATGAGAGGAGAGAGAAAGACCCGATGAAGATGGTGAAAGAGTTGAGCTGTGGGGAGAGGAGAGAGAGACGCTCCACTCACAGAAGACAGCTGCTCAATACCCATGCTTTAATAATTCATCATAAAAACTATTATTAGCATGAGACGAGTTAGTGATAGTCTTCTTGCTCTTTTTGCTCCACCTCAACTTCTTCCTCCTCCTCTTCCTCTTCCTCCTCCTCTCATCTCTTCCCTGATCTCTCAGATTAGGCTGGTGCACTTGTCCGTCAGATTAGCCGCTGTCGTCTGATGCCCATCTCGTGACTCCTATCACATCACCTCTGTGAGGCTGACAAAAAGCGTTCTCTGACAATCAGTCACTCAAAGGCTTGGCAGCAGGCACAGTGGCCGCAGCCTCCAACAGCAGCACAGCCTCAGCCTTTCAGTCAGTCTAGTATCTAAAAGCCTAAATGGTTACAGCTGGTGCTGTATCAATTGAATGAGAGGTGAGTCATCAATCAGATAGCTTGACATTAGATGGGCCTGACTGACTGAGAGTGTGCTCTGTAGACTTCACCAGAAGCAATAGTCTCTGCTACAAAGCTGCTCCATATCCACTTCTGCACAATGTCTACAGTTTATATGGTTGAAATGACAATAAAAAAAACACTTGACTTACAGCAAGGATTCATAGATCATAGTGATCTAGGACAATAAAAAGACACTTGTTTTGACTTTACTTGCGGGAAGGATCCAAAGATCTTACTGATTGAAATTTCTCAGCCATTGTAATGTAAATCAATGTCTCAATATGTTGTAAATCGAGATTTTGTTTTCCCATTACAAGCTGAAAAAGTTTATGCCTTTGTTTTATGTCAATTGGCTTGATCCAAATGTTTTAAAAGTAATGCACAACATTTTTCTGGAGTGGATTATAGCTGTGATAGAGGGTTGGGATGTCATTAGTTAGAAGCCAGAGAACATTATGCAAATCTATTATAGCGATTATGGATCACTGGAGATGTGAGCTGAATAAATCCTGCATTCACTAATGATGTATTATGTTGAACTGTGCTTTAGTAATTGTGCTCAGAAGTATGAGTTCATCAGGTTTTAATTATACCTTTTAGTTGGGGCTCTCTGCTTGATAAAGCATTTACATATGATCATAATGACTTACTTAAAGGTTTAGATCTTACAGTGTGGTGCTTCGCAGCCTTTACATAATTTGATCACTGCTTATATACCAGCGCTCTCTTTGGACATCATTAGTAATTCATGTCATACTACTACTACTACTACTGACCCCATTAGTGATAGGATGCTATATGATGAGGTTACTTTAAACCAGAGAAGAAATATTCTGAGTACGTCATCAAAAGGCATTAAAACTGCTATATGAACACCAATTTATATTCATTTGCATTAAAGGTGTCCTATCACACTAAACTGTTCTGGCCTGTTGTTTTTGAAATATGATGGTCTATGAGTTTATAGTGCATTTCTACAATAGATAATGAAAAGTGTGCTAATTAACAGAGAAAACTGACCATTTTAATAAAGCAGCCATGTGGAAGAAAAAGATCGCACTAGTGGCAAGACACAGCAAAGTTTATTTGCATGCTGACCTCAGTGGATATCGTAATAATGCAAGCCTTAAATATGTTTATTGTCTTAAGGTCAATACAGTTAAAGGAATATTCCACCCCTTTATGAAGATTCAGTTATTCATCTCCTTACCTCGATTACATGCGCTGGGTGAAGGCATTCTGCTCTCAGTGCAACGTTTTCCTAGTATAGGATTACCAACTGGCCCTACTTTCTAGCCCTATTTAGCATAGACAATAGAATTCAAACTTGCCAGATAGCAACTCTTTGTCAACTTTACTTTCCAATACCTGATACTAAGCAAAACATTGAAATAGACTTCCAAAGTAGGAGAACACATTCACTAAGTCTTGAATGGTCTTACTCACATCATGTACTTCAGGAAAGGGTGTGAATAACCAATTTTCATAAAGAGGTGGACTATTCCTTTAATGTCAGTACAGATGTTTCTTCACAGTCTGTTATTTCGAGGTCATTTGGTATATATAAAACAGAAGAATATTACACTTCACCCCCTTTATATTAGGGGGTAGATGTTTTACAGGAGCACTTTTTGCTACATTGGTAAAAATCCCCCTCACAGCTGATTGCAACCAATTAATTAAATGTTCTACCACAAAAACATAAAATGTTAGTCACCTGTTAGGACAAAAAAAAAGACTATCCAATCATTTTGAGCAGCCCATTCACAATTATTGGGGAAATGTCTAACTACCATTTGTCCCTCCCCCTCCTCCAAGGTGCCATAGACATCTCTTGTCCTGTACTCTGGAGGCAGGCTTTCAGGGGAAGTGTAAACAATCATGTATTTCCGTTTTCTAGGAACTCCCATCCCAAATTTAGGCTTCCAGAATAAGAATCGACACCAGTTTAGTACATCAGACTAAAACATGGACAGATGTTCCAAACCAGGAAGACTTCACTGCTCTGACCTGGAGACTGTCTGATATCTAGGCCACGTAAAGAGCACTTCCAGATACCGTCTCTGGCAGTGGTAGGAGAAGAGGATTACAGCTCCCCCAGTCTCAGAGCTGTGGAATGAAGCTGTCTGAGTCCTCTTTGTGCCCCTTTTTCAACATCCATCAACAGACTAAAATATTTATTCATTTGGCTATTTTTATTGAGTCCCGGTATATACTGTATTTTTTTTTTTTTTTTTTTTGCTGGCATGTATTTTCGTCCTTGTGTAAGATGTCCTGGCCCAGAATGCCGTGTAGGGTCGCCCATCTATGACACAAACCTTCTGCTTGAGCACACACAGGGCTGGGGAGAGAGAGAGAGAGAGAGAGAGAGAGAGAGAGAGAGAGAGAGAGAGAGAGAGAGAGAGAGAAGTTGAGTAGGAAGGATGAGGGGTGAAAAAGAAGAAGAAGAAAAAAGAGGAAGACTGAGCTTTCGATGGATTTTCTCTGAAGGCCTATAGATGAAGCCCATACAGCTCAAGTTGGAATGGCAAAAGTCAGACAGAAAGGCTTGAATTTAACCCTTGGTAAGACAAAGAGTTAGGAAAAGATGTTACTCCAGAGGGTATTTCAGGAAAAAGAACAGAACATTTTTATGTCATAAAAAATGTCAGTTGAACTGTATCTAAAGCGATGAGTAATGTAAGAATGACACATAAAAGGGCCCGAGGAGAAAAAGACTTGTCATCCCACTCAGATTTGTAGCCGAGGCTAGAGTTGATCTCAAGCACAACAGCTATCACCCTAAGTCAGCCCATGGACAAGATAGCACCGCAGGGCATGGGCTCCGTCAACCTGTGCCTGTCCAACTGTCCTACAGCGCAACTCAGCAGCAGCTCTCTACTGCCACCTGCTGGAGGCTCTGACTCAAAAAAGGATGAGTGTAACATGAGGAGTTGACGGAGGTGGGGGACACAGTGTCATGTATATTTTATGTTGACAGATATCATTTCATCTCAACATGTATCAAGTTAGGCTAATGTCTACATCTCCACGAACCTAGACCAAACACGCTCAGTGTGTTCGAGAGTTCTGTGGAAAAAAATGATAGCCTACACATCTGCACACACACACACACACACACACACACACATGATATATCCACAGAGTTATATGATTGAAGTTTTTCCTTCCGAATTTTTAGGAAGGTTCCTGTAAGAATGAAATGGCTAATGCTTAAAATTTCCTTTAGGGTACTCTGGGATACATTAAATGTTTTTCTTTTCTTTATTAATTCACCGTCATATCTTCATACCGTATACCTTCATTTTTTAAATTAATGTTGAGGGAAATTGTATAGAAAGGGGCAATTGGGGAGAAAAAAAAAATGGTTATACAATGTCATTCTTGGTCATCCCTAGCGCTACCTACCAGAAAAAAAAAAATCACTAACTACATCAGTCATAGTACATGTTACTCTGGAAATAGGAGTTGGTAAATATTTAACATTTGTACATTGCTCTAAACATTCAACTATTTAAAGTAATGAGGTTTCTTATGGGAAGTTATGAATTATGAGAAAGATGTGTAATCTTTTGACCTACATGAAGTGCTTGTGATATGCACAGCATGTTTTCCATGGAGAACATACATAAATGCACAAGAATACCCTACAAAGGGAAAGAAAGGAAAAAAAATCACACACATAGGCCTACTCTCTCATCATCTCTCCATCACACTCAGTCTCTCTCTCTTTCTCTCTCTCTCTCTCACACACACATGTACACACACACACACACACACACACATGTATACACATGTACACACGCACACACACACACACACACACACACACACACACACTCTCCCACATAACATTTATGCAAATACATGCCAGTACTCTCAGTCCACAACGTTTGTAGCACCTGTGTCCTCTTTCTCAAGAGCCATAAGACGAAGTGAAGAGGTGATAAAAGCTGACATGCTGTGCCCCCAGGGCACACTCCCTGCCCTATACAGGCCTACTGCCATGCTGCACCTGGGCTCCACACTGGCATCCGGATACTTTAAAGAACATTAAAGGCAAGGTATGACCAGATATGTGAAATACAGAGGAGACTGTTGTCACGTTCTCATAACCTGAAGAATATCACACACTGGACCAGTATGAATACCTAGTAGCCCATGGGTTGTTTTTTTGTATGACTGTTTTTTTGTATGGCGGTTGAAAAGAATGCTTAAAAAAACAGGACATTTTTCAGTTCTTGTATACCTGGAGGGGCCAGGGGTCTCCGGTTAGGGAGCTGCACAACTACCAGCAACTTTTGTTTGGATGAGGCGCATTCTAGGCATCACTAGAGGTGGATATCCCATGACATATCATGGGAGTATAAAGTCAGACCAGAGCATCATCTCAGCCTGCATGTGAATAACATAAACATCTTGTTTTTCATGTTTTGATCAGGGATTCTTTTAATCAGACATACCTGATTGACTAATGTTGATGACACATTAGTTTCTGATCGTCTGCTGCACACTGCGTGCCCCAGTAGGCCTATAGAGTACAGTATCCACTACTGCCTCTCCCAATTAGGCCTAATTAATTGGCTGCAGGTGCAACAGTACTTGACTGGCTCAAGGTTTATTAAGCTCTATGAATTGACTGTATGCAAGAACCAGTACCTCATAACCCCAGTACCCCATACTGCTCCTGTGCTATTTTTCCTGTCCTGAATAGCCCACACTGCTTTCTGCAGAGATCAGTATAGCAGCTGTCTGGCATCATTTTCAGTATCCTTCTGCTTTTGTTCCACATTACTCTTGTGTAACATGTCACAACCTAACGCTAATGGAACATAATTGATATCAGTCTTTTAATCTTGAGGTAACGTTATGAATGTGTGTATGAACTTTATATCGCTGTGTGCCAGTGTGTATGTTTTATGTGTAAATGGCACAGAATACCGCATGAATAAGAAGTGCTGATTAAGTGTGGCCTTACCAGAATAATCAGGAGGCTCCTACTACAGGCCTTGTTGTAGGCCTTCTCTTGTGCTGGACTGTATATGTGTCCTGTCACAGCAAAGCAGGATAGAAATGGTGTAACTAGGTGTTAAACGGACATACAGATCACAGTGATAAACACACGATTCAAGGATATTGCCTCTCAGTGAGGTCAATTCAACTGAACATGAAAAGGGAAGTGTTTTAAGACAGTGTGTCAGATTAGAACTGTCATATGTGATGCAAAACACTTCTTGCAATATAACCAGAGAGGATTCAAGCGGTCATTGTTTAAAGATCTTTGATATAACTACAGATTTTTATTATGAGCAACAGATGTAGTATAGTCCTGTCATTTTTACTAACTTTGTAATTACATCATTCCCAGCATGTCCTAACTACAAGGTCAAGCTGTTACTACTAGTATATATGGCCATAAAGTTGTGGTGGTTGTTATTCCTATGAAGCCTGTGGCTCTGATTTGGAAATACAGGAGAAATATCCTTCACTCTCAGCTAACTCCACCTGAACACGGGACAGAAAATCACTCTCGGGTAACTGTAGTTTTCCTTGTCCTTTAATTTTCCTTGTCCTATATAGTTAGTGTTATCGGTTGGTAGGTTGGCTGCCTGGTCTATGCGTGTAGCCTAATTTTGTTGCTTTTTTTTGCTACCAACATACCAGCAGCACCATAGATCATTTGCGGGACATGAAAATTTTCCATCATGCACATAAGCTTGACCAATATTTTATTTGTACTATAAATAGTCTACATTACAATAGAAAGCATTGCTATGGAAAATATGAGCTAGGTTTGCTATTTTGTTTATGTCACACTTGTTTTCAAACTTGTGCCCTCTTCATGCAAAGGAGCTCAGCTGGGTACAGTGTATGCCAGACACGCACAAGTCTCTTTTAATAGAATTTTCCACTGGAAGACATGGGCACCATAATGAGCATGAGGAGAAACTTAATTGGGTTTGACACAGAAAGCATAAAGAACTTGTAGCGTGCTGGCCAGTTACCTCCAAATTCCTTGTCATTGCCATTGCCATTGACATAATGAATGCCATGTCTATGTATTTCACGCAATTTCGATTCCTTACGTCTTGTACATGTAATGGAATTGACAATAAATGCTACTCATTCAGTCCTTCATTCATTCATTCGTTCATTCATTCATTCATTCATTCATTCAAATGTTTTTGGATCATTTGAGCTTTCAGATAACCCTTTACTGTAAGTTTCACCCAATGGATAGCATGTTGAAATTGGTTGCTATTGGGTTATTAAGTAATTAAGTATAACTTCACTCATGACAAAGATGATGTGGATGAGTATGCTAAAATATTGGTCGGAACAATTCTGGTGTGGTGTCACTATTGACACTATGGTGTCATTGTGTCATGGTTCATGCAAACCTAAGCCCTTGGTTGACACCCTTATGGGTGTACTCCTGTGCCAGGCACGGTTAAATAGTCCTCCTTTGACAAAACACCCATGGGAGCTCTTTCAATGTCTGTGGAGATCATATCCAAAAAACAAATCCTTTGCAGAAGGACCTCCTCCCCACTATATTCAATTACTCCAGGGTATCATGAAGTCCTCATAAACACGTCCCTCAGATATACTCAGATAAACTGTCATCTCAATACAGATAAGACTTAATTGAAGACGCCTCTTACAAATTCTAACATCATCAGGAATCTTCAACTGAGTGAGTATCTTTTCCACAAGCAACATTAGTATTATGATTAGGGTTTTAGATTAGAAAACGAAACGAAAAAGAAATTCCACTTTAGTTGATTTTAATGTTAAGCTGAGAGGATTTGATGAAGATGTATCAGTGTCCTTTGGATAGTTATACAGATTATAAGCAATATCCTAAATTCTGAGTGAAAATTATGTTTTTCAGAATTCAAAGATGAGTCAAGAGGATAAACGACATTTTCTTATAATTATTGTAATATTACTGTCCATGACTGTCGTTACCTTTTATTAATTTTATTAGCTCAATGCTGTGCTGGACATTTTCAGCATTTTTGATCTTTATCTAGTTCTAGTGTTCCTTTTTTATTGGTAATGGAAACCTGTGGTCCGAATGACTGGTCAAGATGAGATATAAATTTCCAATTTCTTCCCATTAATAGTAAATTGAAAGAGCAGTTTACCAAGAGACTTACAATCATAAAATTGATAGCTGTATCATCTGATTCTTTTGCTCTTGTCTCTATTCAATTGACAGCAAATGTTTGCTTCCCGCACACGCACGCACACACACACACACACACACACACACACACACACACACACACACACACACACACACACACACACACACACACACACACACACACACACACACACACACACACACACACACACACACACACACACACACTTACACACACAGGCACACATACACAATTGATTAGTGGTGGCACCTCAAGAGAGGCAAGATTTGGAGCAAACAGCCCTGTTAGCCCCTCTGGGGTGAGTGGCAGGGGAGTGCCACGGGGCAAGTGTGCCTGCTAGAGAGCACCAGAGAGGGAGTGATATGCACTCCTGTGTGCCCACTGAGCGCTTAGGGGCAGGGCATGTTCACAATGCCCAGCTATAAAGCACCCCTGCATCGTCACAGTGCTGTGACTTTCATAGCAAGAAGGCTCAGCAATGCTCTGTGTACACACACTTATGAAACATATCATCAAACATATCAAACATATCTGCGTGTGCCATTGAATAATGTGTGGTGTACTATTAGAAGGGAGCTATATTTACAAGGTTGTGAGATAGAAAATTGCCCCTCTGGAATTCATAGATGTATTAGCACAAGGAATTCAACATTTCTTGCTCATTGCTGAATGACATTCAACAATACAATATTCACTGCATAGAAGCTGTACAATGTGAAAGCTGTACAATCACTATATAGAAGAGGCATACTGAACAATGTTTGAAAACTTTGGTCACTAACATAATTGACTATAAGTTGTCACATTCAAACAAAGCTCAGCAAAGTGTTCATACTTCATAGTGCTTTGTTTAGCCTAAAACAGGGTATCATAAAGCCAATCTTCACAGTAAAACATGTTCAACCGGTCAGACTAAAATCACTTTTATTGATATTGAATAGTTATTAAGTACAGTAAAGAAATCGATGACAGTCTATGATAAATACTGCTGGGGAGGAGTCTAAAAAAAGTGGGCTATATCTTAGGACGTCCTCCCTGTCTTAGAAGCTGAGGGCGTTGATACACACCAGAGTTTTATCTCAGGAGGGCCTTAACTCAGATCTGAATAACAGAAAATAGCTGCAGGCATGTTATTCCTTACAGTAACAGAGAGACCAGGGGATTTAAACCTTTCTAATTAAAGACAACATGACTGAAAAGGTATACATTCAATATGACCTCCAAAATTATTTAGACGATAATATGAGATTAATGTGACAATATTTGCCTTTACAAGAAATCACCAATTTTATTTGCATACACAGGGTACAATTCAGATTTTAGAGTATGGATATGACACAAGGTTGACTGGACACTACATACCAGTGACATGGCTGTCATTCATTCTGGTAATACTATTTTTGCTCCATGCAAATTTTAGGAGGTGGGAGCGCCACATGATGATCATGGCAACTTATCCAGGCCTTCAGTTACGACTGAACCATACCCCAACTGCTACCACTCCATACTTCAATGTCACAGGTGGCACGTTGGCCAACGCCACTGCAAAACCATTCAGTGTGTTTGACCGATGCGAGACCATGGTGGAGGGCATTCTTTTTGACTTGGCCATCCAGCTCATCAACGTCATTGTGGGGATTCCGGCCAATGTTCTGGTGATCGCCATCCTGATCCATAACCGCCGTGAACCGTCCACCTCCGACGTCTACCTCGGCTGCTTGGCCTTCATGGACGCCTACTTTGGAGTTATGACACCCATCATCTTCGCCAACCTCTACCAATGGCAGAGTAAGGATGTGTGGACGGCGAGCAAGTTCTCCTACGGGGTGAAGGACACCAGTGGACCCCTCTTCCTCTCTTGCATTTGCCTTGACCGATTCATAGCGGTCGTCTTCCCCATTGCCTTCGGCCACCTCAAGCACCCCAAATACAGAATCTCCCTCACCATCCTTGTGTTCTGCCTCACGTTTGCCTACGCCGCCGCCAAAGCTGTCGGAGGCCTGCCCAACTTCGAGAAGGTGTTCACCGGCGAAGTGCTGGCCACCTTCACCTGGATGATGGTGTGCAACGCTTCGATCCTGCTGGTGCTGAAACGTTCCAAGGGGGCCGGGAAGGATGAAATGCACCCCATGAAGAAGAAGGCTTTCAAGATGGTGCTCTCCATCCTG
The DNA here is from genome assembly GCA_027497455.2 of Sardinella longiceps. Taxonomy (NCBI): domain Eukaryota; kingdom Metazoa; phylum Chordata; class Actinopteri; order Clupeiformes; family Clupeidae; genus Sardinella; species Sardinella longiceps. The sequence goes on along the minus strand of JAODXP020000015.1, from coordinate 31,783,238 downwards.
ATCATCATCACTGTCAACTACCTGCCACTGGTGGCGCTCTTCCCCTTTGAGGACCAATACACGCCGGACGTGTTCCGATGCTATGTGCAGCCGGTGGGCTTCGCTTTCCTGAACATTAGCAGCACAATCCAACCTCTGGTCTACCTCTCACGCCTGGAGAAGGTGCCCTTCCTGCCGGAGGACTGGATGAAGAGGTGCTGCGCCCGCAGCAAGACCACCGACAGCAAGACGCCCACGACCACAGCGAGCTCAGAAACCATATCAACTGTAGCATCTACAACATCTCTTTCTCCAGCTTAACTGGATTGGTAGTTATATTATTGTCTCATTCATGAATTGTCATGAAGGAGATCATCATACAGATTGGACTCATGTATACAGTATGTCATTCATTGGTATGTTAGCACAATAATAACTCAAAGATATTGTAATACCATGGTTGGCAAACTAGGATATGGATATCCCTGGGGTTTTCAGCTCTCATGACAATGATACTGCTCTCTATACATGGTACAAGATCTTACACGCAACAAACTTTCCTCAATAAATACAACCTACTAGGTTGAACCTAGATGTCCTAACATAGTGATATAGCCTGCTGTACCATTGCATATGTGTTCTCCATTTATTTATATAAGAATAATTATACAAAAATATTTAGAAGGACAAGGCTGCTACAGTTTCTCAGGAGGCATACAGTACAGCTGTAAAATATTTGGGAAACACTCATGGTAGTCATATATTTATACAGCATTTATATACGCCGCATGAATACAGTGTCAGTCAATGCATTTAAGGGTTAATAAAAAATAAAAGAGCATAGTAATAAAAAAGACAAGGACAAAAATGTCACTGTATAACATGACTTCAACAGTGTCAACTGCAAAATACTGCCTTTCAACTGTAAGTCAAGCATTACTTTATCTAAGAGTTTACTGACACCCTGAGGATTGTCTTGTAACTGCACAATTATTTTCTGCTTTGAATGTAAAACTCTATCTTTTGTCTACCTTCCCTGACATTGATTAAAAATATATATTCCTACTCGACTGAAATAGAAATTTTCTGATGTAGAAGTCTAAGGGGTGGGTCAGTTCCAGTTGACAGCAGGGGAAACATTCTCTCAGTGAATCTGTATCTGAACTTGTGTAGTGTGACCTTTGCAGCCGGGTCACTGAACACCAGCTCCCCTCGGTCCATGTCCAGCTCAACCCTCACCCTGCGCGGCCTCTTTTTCACCATCAAGGGCGTCTCCGGGGTGGTGACCGCTATGTAGCCACCGTCACGGTGCCAGATGCTCCAGAGGCCGCTGACTGGGCCCAAGGGCGAGATCGTCCCTTTCCTCTTCACCGACTCTCTCACCACGCCCAGGAGCCAGCTGGGGTTGTGGCCCACCTCCACCTCCCAAGCGTGCTTCCCTGAGGTGTAGCCCTCAGAGCCCAGCGCCTGGAGGTAGGTGTCAAACCTCTCCGCATTGTCTGGGAGAGGCTGCGTCACACCTACTGAGAGTGTTTTCAGCTTGTCTGATACTCTCAGCATAGGGTGGGCTGTGTTTGGATCTAACAGTACAGGTGCTGAAATACAGTGAAGAGGAAAATACAGGGAATTTGTTACTGACTGGAAATTTAATTATTTCATTAGGGTAGTAGTATGATTACATTTTCAAAACAAAATTTCTAGAACATGTTGTTACCCTAAAAATTTTTCTATTTTCAGTCATTGACCCATAACATTAATCACATGGCACAAATGTAGCATTAAATCATAAAAGATCTTAACGGTAATGAATGAACAATAGTGATTTCATTAGGGTAGTAGTAAAATTATATTTGCAAACCATAAACAAACTTCTAGAACATGTTACTTGTTACCCTGTAAATATTTCTATTTTCAGTCACTGATCCATAACGTTAATCAAATGGCACAAATGTAGCGTTAAAACACAAAAGATCTTAACTGTAATGAACAATATCCAGCATTTTCTTCCAGACATTGTATTTGAGGTTGCCCACATATTTGCCCACACTGATTAGTGCCTCAGTCAAATCCTCTGGATCCTCCACAGTGCAATCTACCCTGCAGACACATGTATATAGGAAATTTTGAGAATATACAGTTTATATACGACACTGTTTATCATTATTTAGATCTGATTCACTCAGAAATCTGTAGATGTGCAACATCTAAGTCGATAAATAAAACAAATGTTTCAATACCTCTTGTCCGTCTCACTGAAGTTCTGTAAATAAATAAATAAATAATATTAATAAGTAATACGTAAAGTACATTTTACTTGCTGTGTGAAAAGGAAAGAAATATGAATGCATCATTATGTCTTTGAAATGTAATGGCTGTATGTTGTAGGCCCCTATGTACTGCAAACTGACCTGAAGAAATGAAAGGTCATTGGCATGCATTTCCTGCTCGATGAGGCTGATGGTGTGTGAGATGGATGTGATTGCTTTAGTGATTTCCTCTATTTTATTCTTAATAGTTTCATTTTTCTTGTCCTGCTCCTGCTTCAGTTCATCAATCAACATGGTCTCCTCCACTTGTAGAAAACCATGCAGTTTGCTGAACTCTTCTTTGATTAGGCTTTCAGTTGACTTGGCCTGACTCTGAAGGAAAGAGAAAAAGTGAGAAAGTGCTGGCATTGTATAACATCTATCATCTGCATCACACTTAATTGTTACATATGTAAATATATGTTGAATGTGTCCAGATTTGGAAACTTGTTGCTTTTTCCTCTTCAAATCAAGTATCGGTGTCTTGTTTTATATACAGTTCTGTTTACCATACTTATCATTAATGCATTATTAAAAATAGGCTTTATGTTTCAGAGTGTAACAGAGATGTTCATACAAGGCAAAGCTGCCCTGTGCTCTCCCAGGTTTCTTGGCTCTTTTTCATAGCTGCCAGTTTGTCATGCAGAGGCTGTACACTCTTCCTCAAAATGTCCTGAAACCCAGACAAGGCAGAGATGGCCAGAAGGTGGTCATTACACCGAAGGGCATCAGGTGGAAGTCTGATGTAAAAATGCAAAACATTCCTAATCTATGGAAATTTGATGCAGTGTCCTTGACAGAGCCTTATATAGAGATCTCTATATAAGGCACAGGTCCATGAGACTCTTTTGTGCCACCTAGTGTTCAATTTGATACCCTTAAGACTCTATTTTATAAATGGAGAAAAACTTATAAGTGTGGAATCAAATGTTTCTGTCATCCTGCATGCATAAGTCATACCACATTTCAACAATTTGTTGACACTAGGAATATTTGTCATATCTGTAAGTCAATGGAATGTTATACGATATACTTTTTGTGCTTCAAATGAACTCCATAGGTGTGGACAAGCATGTCAGACATGACACAGATATGGCTTACCTTGTACATCTCAACAGCCTCCGGTGTGGAGCAGAACTTGTGATTCTTGTGCTCCCCTGTCAGGCAATCCACACACACCAGACACTTATCCTCCAGACAGAAGAGCTTGAGTGGGTCGCCGTGACGACCACATAGGCTAGACTTAATGGAGTTCCTCCTCTCCTTGTTCTCTCTGAAGGCCAGGCACAGGTTCCGCAGGGCCAGGTTGACAGGGGGACGGTCTGTCATCGACACGTTCCTACACACTGGGCACGGACGGTGTTTGTTATCAACCCAGTACCTCTTCAGACAGTTCTCGCAGAAGCTGTGGCTGCATGTTAAAACCACAGGTTCTATGAAAATGTCACAGCACACAGGACAGGAGAGATCATCCTCTGGTAAAGGCTCAGTAGCCATGCCAAGGACTGAAAGGTCAGAGAAGTAGAAGCAAATTCACTGTGAGATTGCGATTACAGCATTAGTCAGCACAGTTACGCAGATTGTTAGGGATTTCAGTCATCAGTTACTTACACTTGATAAACTTTGGTGAAAGAACTGAATAAAATTGAAATAAGGTTGAATTTTATGTTTTAGTTTACTTAATCCACTAATAAATATCTACATATTCATGGTTCAGACTCAACTGACCAAACTTGATGTTTATTGGACAAACTTTTAATCATCATAAAAATTTCACCCATATTTCAACCTACTGTAACTGGTACCCGTGTAGAACCTGTGACCCGTGTATGTTGCCCAGATAAAACCCAGTGTATTCCCGCATGGAGTCCATGTGGGCAAAAGACATGGAGCTATTTTGGAACCAGTGGGCAATCCTACATTGGGCCCAAATGGGAGCACATACAGTACATGGTGCTCACATGAACCCCACAATCAAATGTTGATTGTTGATTTCCTTGTGACTCGTTACGTTACTTGTTTCATTTTGATGTCCTGCCTACACACACATTGGTAGCCTACATTGTTTGTGTCCCATACGGTACACATGCAACACAGATCCACATATCCTCTTTGACTAAACATATGTGCTTTCAGTACAGAATTCTGAGGTAAAACACAACACACTAATACAAATCAAACGCTTTTTTCACACATTATTACCAAGAAAACATACAGTTAAGTGTACCTGATGTGAGAAATTGGAGTAATTTGTTCTTGTGTCAGCTCTGATTCCGCCAAACGTACGCTTCCTTGTTACTGTAGCCCTACTTCTGTGCCTATCTACGGCTGATCTTTGCCCTGACAAACAAACTCTAGCGGTGGATCTGGTTTCTCCACATACTCTCTTGTTTTACAGTTTACTTGTTTTTTTTTCAAAGCAAAAACAGAAACGATTGGCTACAATAGAAAAAAAAAAAAAAAAACATGTTCAAGATTTATTAACAATGGAATCCTTTCCCTTAAGACAAAGATTTTGGGAGATCAATTAATTCAATCAACATCATGTAGTGGTTTTATTTTATTGTTTACAGTGTGAAATGTGTAGAACACAGACAAACACAAACACAGCACAAGACATAGCCTATATCCATAATGAATCTGTAAGAAGAATGGCTATCCTGTGTCAATACACTAAACTTTTCTGGTTGTATCTACTGGCTCTGGTAAAATCCTCAGAGGTTGTTTACTTTGTGTGTAGAAATATGGCATGACAGACTCCTCAAACGTCTGTGTGAATGTGTAGAGGGTGGACCCTTCCTCTTGGTCTGTGAAAGACACCTTGCCTCCCTCCCAGTCAAGTTCAACTCTAATCTGTTTGGATTTCCCGCTCGGTGTTAGAACCGTGGGTGGTGATGTCATTGCACGGTACTTCCCGTCTCGCAGACACAGGGTCCAAAAACCGTTCTCCGGCCGGGCAGAGATTTCGGCATTCCGCTGCACTGACTGGTAGGCCAGGCCAAGGATCCAGTCCTGGTTGTCAGAGGTGTCCACCACCCAGGAGTGCGTTCCTGTGCTGAAGCCCGTAGAGCCCAGCGCCTCTGCACTCATGTGGAAGCGCTCTGGGTTGCTAGGGAGATGAGACGTGGGACTGCAGTACTGCAGGGCTGTGAGGTCGTCCGAGAGACACAGACGGGGGTGGGCCGTGTTTGGGTCCAAAGTCACTGGAACTAAGACAGCAAGTAAGATAGAGAGGTTAGCGGTCAAGTTATTTAGCTGTCAAATAAAAAAGTGTTTCCTCTGAAGTTCTAGCCAACAACAAAGAATACTTATCAACAAGGTTGGGTCACGATTAGGGAGGGAAAAAATAGTGTTCAATTTCTCTTGCGGTGGTAAGTAAATGTTTTGCTTTGTTTATGGCCCTCATCAGCACCTTCCAGGCAGCACTGAAGCCACTACTGTACCATAAACCAATTCCTAACCTTAACCATAACCCTAGATCTAGGGCCTGAGCAAGGACACAGAGAACATAGCTGCAAACCAGAGACTTATAATTATTTATTTCCAGTGACTAAGGGTTGTGAAAATATCAGCATAAGAAATAAATCTTCCTTTGGCAAAAAAAGACTAACAATTCGCACACTTATCAAAAATGAAATAAATGGTCTAACTCAAATACAGACCAACTTAACATAAAGAGAAACTCACAGCAATTCTCTCTCTCATTTCTAAGTCTAAGGAGCTTCTGACTCTCTTCACAAGGTTTGCTCAATACAGGTAACCCCTCCCCCTGAAATGTCAGGTGTTACCTAAAATTGGCAGTCTGATACTGGAAATACTGGCAATCTAGAATTCCCTTTAAGGAGCTAACCACACCTCAGGTACAAAGCACAAGTAAAAAAAAAATGCTACACCTCAATAATAGACAATATTCAATGAGCAAAACCACGAAACCAGTTCCACTTACACAGTACACATATAACTATACAGTGACAAGGTGGGGGCGCCGAAACCTACATCATCATAAGGGGGTAGTGCCTTGAAGGCATTGAGGAGCGTTGATGGCAAAAAAGACCAAATGAGTTGTGGCTTGGTTTTAAATGCTTTCATCTTCACTCACAGTGTGGTGTAACTCTCTTCATCCTCTCCCAGACCCTGAACTTCAGGTTCCCCAGGTGTTTGGCTTCATCCACCAACAGCCCTGAGGCCAACTCAGGCTCTGGCTCCAAGCACTGAACCCTGTGGAACTCACATGGCTTTAATATTCACAAGCACTGGCATACTGCATAATGGGTACTAAATAAAAGACAGAAGCAAGAGAAATCCCCTCACCTTTCCATAGTCGCTTTGAAATTCTGTAAACAAAGTCAGACAGAGAGCAAGTGAAATAATTACTGTTCAACCTGCGCATTCCATCAGAATATAAAACACAGAAATCCTTGGTTTTACAGAGACAGTGAAGAGGGTGTATTTTTGCATGGATTTGGAGATAATGATGGGTTGGCTCTTCCAAACAACCAGAGACTATGTGAGTTAGGAAGACAATGGCACAATGAGGTGAATTGAGTAAACAAACTAAATCAAAGCTCCATTGTGCACACTCTGGTATAAGCTATTGTTATGACTTTTAGCTAATAAATAAATCGGAATAGGAATGAATGGTGGAGGACCTGTACATTTCCCTCTGCACAATACTGTAATTACTGTAATTGTAATTGTGCTGGGGGAAATGTACAGGTCCTTCTCCATTCATTTCTATTTCCCATGTCAACTGTCAGTTTCCTGTGTCAGTCACACATTAGGGTAATATAACATTTAAGAGAAAAACTGTTCTGTCTGCCTTAAGAGCTTAACAATTATGAACAGATGGAACAAAACCATGGATATCTGGCAACCCAACTGTATCTTTAAACTCCAGGCACTCACTTGCAACACAGTCAGGTCATTAGCCACCACCTCCTGCTGGAGTCTCCTGATGGTCTCTGAGAAAGAGTCGATCTTCTCAGCGGTGACCGCGGCCTTCTCCTTAATCGCCTGGATCCTTGCCTCCTCTTCCTTTCTCACAGCCAATAAGGCAGCTTTCTCCTCCTCAAACAGAAAATGGTGAAGTTGCAAAAACTGGTATTTGATCCTCTCTGTTATTGACTGAGTCTGAGTCTGGAAAGAGAGAAACTGGCTTTAGTATAAAAGGTTGCTCACATAGTAATTAATTCACGTTCATGAAGATGGTGTAATTATTACCTTAATGTGCTCATGGGTCATGTCTGCATTGGATTGGATTTTATTCAGGGCAGCTAGCTGGTCCTGAAGGGTTTTGAGAGCAGTCTTCAGCTCAGCCTGTGAACCAGATGAAATTGTGTTTTTTTTTTTTTTTTTTTTTTTTTTAGCTGAGCCAAATTCCAGATATCTCTATTTAAAGACCTGCGCTTCACTGACAGATCAATCAGGATGATTCACAATGTGCATTGTTAGTGGGGTGATAAAAGAAAACTTTGCAATCTGGCTCAAAGTTAAAAGTTCCAATTTTAGCCATTTTACTATACTTCAGTCACATGATGATATTGATATACTGTAGTACACACTACAGGAAAACTAGTCCGAAGTTTTTGAGCTGCAAAGCCAGTAAGGAATGCAGCCCTACACCTTTGCATAGTTCAGTTTCTCTCCAGTGCTGCTTTGCCAATATGCCCCATGATAATGTCAAAACAGACTTGATTAACAGCATTCTGCTAGCCTTGTGTTCCATATAAGGGCAGAAACAAAGCAGTGTTAACAGAAACAAAGGCAAGGCGTACGACAGAGTGCCTAACCTTAAACAGAGGTTTAGCTACTGTATATTTCTATATCATTCATTTGAGATTGTGTATGTGTGTGTGCATGTGTGTGTATGTGTGTGTGCATGTGTGTGTGTCTTACCCTGCAGTCGATGGCGGCTTCCTCCAGTGGTAGACACTCATGGCTCTTGTGTGTTTTGGACGTCTGGCACACCACACAAATAGGCAGCTGGTCCTCCTGGCAGAACAGCTTGAGCTTCTCCCCGTGCTGAGGGCAGAGCTGCCTGGCCTCGATGGCCTCCCTCCGTGCCCTGCCCTGCACCAGCGCCTCGCACAAGTTCCTCAGAGCCAGGTTGGTGGGAGGGCTGCGTCGGGATGACCTTCTGCGGCACACTGGGCAACTGCGAGCGGCCGAAGTCTCCCAGCAGCGCTGCAGACACTCCCGACAGAAGCTGTGGCTGCACGGCAACAGGACGGGGTCCCTGAAGTAGTCACAGCACACAGGGCACGAGAGGTCCTCCTCCGGTAGGCACAGTTCACTCGACATGTCTCCTCTGATCTTCTTCCTGACAGCTTTTAACATAGACGCTTGCTTCAGAGCTCATGGAACAGCTGAGTGTGTGTGTGTGTAGCCGCCTGTCTCGCCGCTGAATTTACTACCATTGTCTAACAGAGGATGTCTTTTGTTTTTTTTCCCCCAAAATGACCCCTCCTCTAGTCTGCTCAGCTTGCCAGGGCCTCAGCCTATGAAAGCAGCTACACAGAACCCAGTATGACAACATTGTCAGCTGGTGGGGAGAAACAGGAAGACAAACCTGATTGGTGCTAATGAAGGTGTTTGGAGCCAGTTTTGTTTACAGTGAGACGCCCTCATGTGTAATTATGGGCCTTGTTACTAATGCCTTTTAAAACTGAAAACAGTCATTTACTGTTTAAAAAAATTGGACTTTCCCATGATTTTGCTATGGAACTCCTGTAGTGAAAGGTTACCAGGCAATTCAAATAAATACATTAGTGGCTGCATTTGTAACTTTTAAAACTGGGGAAATGTTTGGGTGCTGGTGAGAAAAAATGATTGAGATTGATAATGATTTTATGAAAAATAATTATTTTGACCAATGTTGCTGTACGATGTACTAAGTACTGTATATCTTATCAATAAATCATCAGTAGGCCAATTATCATGATGATCCAATCAGTCAGCGGGCCCTGGTAACTCCCCCCACCCACCCACTACGACGCCATTGCAATCAGTACACAGGGAACGGTTATGTGGTTGCCCTTTGCATTGCTTATTGTTTAATGTTTCATAAAAGTATTGTACAGCCAGGCAGGTTGTTCACCACTGTACCCTGACCACACTGCTAAACTTTCTTTTTTTGTCCAACTGGAAGAGATGATTGATTTTCCTTCCTGAAGTGGAGCCTCACCCTGATCTAAAATTAGGTTTAACATGAACAATGCCCATTCAAAAAGCCATCTTAAACCATGGCCCTGTGTGGCATTAGTCATGGATAGAATAAACTGTGGTCAACAGTACAGTGAAAAGAGGAAATTATAATTAGGCCTGATCCTGTTTCTGGATAAAATGTTATACATATATAAGTAATACAACCACACATGTACTGTATATAACCACAGTCACCCAAAGTTGGGATATAGGCATAGCAAAATCATTTATACCAGTCAAGATTAAGATTAAGGTTCCACTATGGGTTAAGGGCAGTGGTTAAAATGGGATGAGGCAGGACGGGGAACTCTCAAATTTTGTGTTGGCGCAACAAAGAAAAATGACTTGTCCTGTTCGGCTATGATAGTGTCACTGTCATTCCATTAGGCCTTGTACACTTTTAATCATATATCGCATATCATAGTTTTACAGATATCTCACCATTGAAAGCAAGGCTATGAATATGAATATAAATTGATCTACCTATTTCTTAATTTATCTGAAGTGCCGGAACTGCGCACTAACCCCCCCCCCCCCCACCCACACCCACACACACACACACACTTTATCCCCTGGTTAAGAGATTTAGTAGCACAGCCAGTAGTATAACACTACCATTTACAGCATTTACAGTACCAACGGCAAGCTCAAATATGAGTTATATATCACTGAACCAATTAGTGTACAATAATGGTCAACCTTCAAGGTCCCTCAAGGGCCTACAGGCAAATTGGCCACACTGTTAACTAAAAATGAAATGCTTAGGGCCAAGTGTTTGAAAAGGATTATTTTTCAGCATTTAACAGGAAAACTCAGTGACCTTTTAAACCTTTTAAACTTCAAACCTGCTTGGTAATGAGCAAAAAATAAGCAGCAGCTAAGGCCAAAAGAGACGGAAAGTCACCAGAGAAATGAAATAGAAACATTTAATCCGAGCAAAGAATGTGTTATACTTCAGCAAACCACTTCACAAAAAGGCTTTCAGTGGACCTAGATTATCTTGAATCACTTGTGGTCTATATTTTGCCTCTCTGTGACAGATGTTTGCATCACTGTAACCTTGATAAAGGCTTAGTGTTGAATGAACCCGCTGAACCCTTTCTCGACTGACTGCTAAAAAAAATGTTACTCCAACAACCATCTGATTATATAAACCCTTGGCACAGCCATTTCATAACGTAAACGTACATCAAGCCATAGCTACATCCCTCCGGAGTGCAGTCTCCTAAATTACTATTGGAGTGCAAATCACAGCATCCTATCCGGTGTCTCCACGAGCCCAAGGTCCTCCTTCTCTCCTCCGGTCCTTGGTTACCATGGCGATGACGTCATGTTGCACCACGGATTCGGCCCAGTCGCGGCGAGAGAGGCGGGCGTAATCTCATCCAGCAAACGGAACTCAAGGCAGGGAAAGAGAGCAGGATCATTCCAGCCGAGTCGCCTTTTGCAGGCTGTTCCAGTGTCTTTTGTCTACTCGAACAACTTGACCTTTCTGCAGCACCATGCGCGAAATCGTGCATTTGCAAGCCGGCCAGTGCGGTAACCAGATCGGTGCAAAGGTAGGCTGAAAGACCGTATTTTCTGACTGTTTTTGCAATGATGAGTTGCATGGTGTTGTGGGCGTGATCGCGTACGAGAAAAGCCGCTACTCGCAGCAAAAGCGTGCACTGATGTAGTAATCCGCCCAGAAGAATGTTCCAGAATTCCAATGCAGATATTGGTAGTTTCAAATCTGTTATAAAAAGGTTTGATGATATGTATAAGATTTGATGCAGAATGCATAGCAAATATCAGGCTTTTTACACGAAACAGGCTACCATGAATGGTTGGTGTCGCTTTAAACAATAGGAAGGGCAGGTGGAAAGCCTGAATAGACACCCATTTCTATCACACATCGTGCAACATTGTGCTACAGTGGCCAATTGTCTTTGGGTGACTGTAACAAATTGGCGAAAAATAGCACAATTTGCATCATAAAAAATCAACCGGCTATTCAGCACTCCGAAGGAATCAGGGGGATCAATTGCATTGTTATGAGTAAGCATTCCCAGCCTTTTCCAAGGATGACCTATTTTCTCAGGGTTCAATCGCGTGGAACAAAATTAACTGGAATGTAGGCTAAAAGGTGTTTGGCATAGGCTATATTTTGATTGTAAAATAAAAAAATGTAATATTGCAATATTGGAATGTCTATATTTTCCACTACTATGGAGCATTTAAATGGGAAAAGCATTCACACCCACCGAATAGACATTTACTATTCATTTATTGTCATCCATGGACGGTTGTTCGTGTGTTCAAATTTTCTTTTTTCAGTTGAGATAATCCCCTGCATGTGGATTTTAGAATTTTGCATGCAAGTATGAAATGATGCTCTAATCTTCTCTCTTCCCGGTGGCCATCGCCCTTCCTTCCCTCCTCCGCCTCAGTTCTGGGAGGTGATCAGCGATGAGCACGGCATCGACCCAACCGGCACATACCACGGAGACAGCGACCTCCAGCTAGACAGGATCAGCGTTTATTATAATGAGGCCACAGGTATTGCAGTGTGAATATAATTTTTTTGTTTGTTTTTGGGTTGTTTGCTGTTTAAACAAGGAGATAATAAGGTGAATGAATGAGCTATTTTAAGTCTTTTATGGTTATATGTTGTTAACTACCATTACAGTTTTGTAAGATTGGACAAGATATGATTACAGTTCAACGAAACAGTTCTTTTAAATGCTGTATCATTCTTCAAAAGCAGCTACATTCTTTAATCATAACCTAAGGAAAGAAAGAGAGTGATAATGAATATCTGTCTGTTCTTAGGTGGAAAGTATGTCCCCCGTGCCATTCTGGTGGATCTGGAGCCCGGCACCATGGACTCCGTGCGATCCGGTCCCTTTGGTCAGATCTTCAGGCCAGACAACTTCGTCTTTGGTGAATAATGGCACCTTATTTCACTCTGACGCACAAATCTTTTTAAAAGTAATGAGTTAAAATGCCTTAGCTTGCCCCAGTTTAAATCTCGGTGGTGATTCAGTTGTAGTCGCAGCCCTAGTTTCATGCCCAGGCCTTCACTGGTGTGGAATAATGGCTGATGCATGTTCCTTATTATAGGTCAGAGTGGTGCTGGAAACAACTGGGCCAAGGGCCACTACACTGAGGGAGCTGAGCTGGTCGACTCCGTCCTGGATGTGGTGAGGAAGGAGGCCGAGAGCTGCGACTGCCTGCAGGGATTCCAGCTCACCCACTCGCTTGGTGGTGGCACTGGCTCTGGCATGGGCACCCTGCTCATCAGCAAGATCCGTGAGGAGTACCCCGATCGTATCATGAACACCTTCAGCGTGGTGCCCTCGCCCAAAGTGTCCGACACAGTGGTGGAGCCCTACAACGCCACGCTTTCCGTCCACCAGTTGGTGGAGAACACCGACGAGACCTACTGTATTGACAATGAAGCTCTCTATGATATCTGCTTCCGCACCCTCAAGCTCACCACACCCACATACGGCGACCTCAACCACCTGGTGTCCGCCACCATGAGTGGTGTCACCACCTGCCTGCGCTTCCCTGGCCAGCTCAACGCTGATCTCCGCAAGCTCGCCGTCAACATGGTGCCCTTCCCACGTCTGCACTTCTTCATGCCCGGCTTTGCCCCCCTCACCAGCCGTGGCAGCCAGCAGTACCGCGCCCTGTCTGTGCCTGAGCTGACCCAGCAGATGTTCGACGCCAAGAACATGATGGCCGCCTGCGACCCACGCCACGGCCGCTACCTCACCGTGGCTGCCGTTTTCCGTGGCCGCATGTCCATGAAGGAGGTGGACGAGCAGATGCTCAACGTACAGAACAAGAACAGCAGCTACTTCGTTGAATGGATCCCCAACAACGTGAAGACCGCTGTGTGCGACATCCCTCCACGTGGCCTCAAAATGGCCGCCACTTTCATCGGCAACAGCACCGCCATCCAGGAGCTGTTCAAGCGCATCTCCGAGCAGTTCACCGCCATGTTCCGCCGCAAGGCTTTCCTCCACTGGTACACCGGCGAGGGCATGGATGAGATGGAGTTCACAGAGGCCGAGAGCAACATGAACGACCTGGTGTCCGAGTACCAGCAGTACCAGGATGCCACCGCCGAGGAGGGCGAGTTCGAAGAAGAGGGCGAAGAGGAGGTCGCCTAAATCTTCACTCCTCAAGAGAGTCACCCCTCCCCCATCACTCCATTCTAATTCCATCTGCTTTTTCTCCATGGGGGCAGATGGCCACTCGAAAGAATTGAATGGTTTTTCCCATCCATTCCACATCCACCTTGGTAAACCATCATCCACAATCATGGTTCATCCTATTTAGTAAAATTTGATGTTTTGCAGATAATTCTGAACTTTGTATTTAATTTAACATCGTGTTTTTGTATGTTGTGAATGCACTGCACCATATTGTCCACTCATTGCCTTGCAGAAGTGAAAATCAAACGATTTTAACTGTGAAGCCTTCAGGTTTGGATATGGTTACCACTGTCCATGTGGATCTGATTAAAGGCTACTTCTAAAAACAACGTCTTGTGTGGTTTATTACTGTTGCATAATAACGATATACGTTTCATTGGAACTGGTTAAAATGTGTCATTATAACAGTAATAGGCCTAGCTTTACATGAAATATTATTAACTGGACTTTAGTCAAGAGCTGTATGAATTCAGCATACAAACCAGTAAATGAAATAAATGAAGATATACCAGACATGAGGACTGTGAGCCATAAGGGCACAAGTGACGTTTCACCAACTTTACATGGGAGCCCCAAAAAATAAGGCTATAGTTTGCTCTTAGGCTTTCTGTACTGATTTCACCAATTTAAAGCACAGTTATTGACATGAGGAAAGATGCAATATATTTTAGTCAAAATGCTGTTTACAACTTCTGCCCTTTTGGCTCCAAGACTTTGTGCTGTTTCTGAAAAGGCAGACCGCTCAATAATGCATATGACAGGGGCTTGGAAGAGTCATCTTGTATCAAGGGAATGTGTGCTTGTTTTGAGTAAATTGTGCATACACTTCATGTCACTTACTAAAACAATGACCCTGTTTTAGAAAAGTAGAAAGTATTTAGTAAAATTAACACATTAACGCAGTCTCAATATAGAACATCAAAAAATGTTCTAGCAAAGGTCCTTCCCAGTACAGCAGTAGGCTTTTTTGGAAACAGCTGGTTAAAAGCAGAGACAAGAAGCAGCCACTAGATGGAGCTGTAAAACATCTGTCATTTTGATTCGTTGCATTACCAGATTATGTTTTCCTATAGTTCTGACTGTTTTATTACATTAGGCCTATATAAAAAATATAAATGAGGTGAAATATCATTCACACAGGAACTACAGGCCAATGTCACACAGCTGCCATCGGTAATTCACATTTACTGTCCATTTGCATTCACATTACTGTCCACTTGACTGAAAATCTGCATTTATAACACAAGGTGAGCAACTTCCCGGAGCTGCTTTACACAAACATCAAAACTTATTCTAATTAAGAAATACCATAATGAACATAAATGAGATAATAAGTCCTCTGACTTGACAAAAAGACAATTTAATAATATTCACAAATTACAGAGATCACATTGTAATTACAGCTGAATAAGTTAAAATGTGGGAGTACTTCCTACTACGTAATGCAATTTCATAGTAAACTCTACAATGCTTTTGTATTATGCATTGATTGTCATAATGAAAAGTGTGATTGAAATGAATGGTAAAACAATTCAAGTGTAAACACCAAATTTCTACATACCTCTACATTATTATACATGCCAATGAGATTCCCCTTAGGCTAGTATTATAACTGTTAGTCAAACCAAATGCTAATCTATTAAAAAAGTGGAAAAAATAAACATTTCAAGAATTTTTGTAAATTTGTTTAGTAAAAAAAAAAGAATTTGGGATGCAACACATAATCTTAAATAGACAGCATGAAATGTACTAGGTGCAAGTTAACTAAAGTAGCAGCAGGTAGCCTACAGTAGTGTAGCTATGGTAGCTGAACTACTAGTTCAGTGTCACCACAGGAATCCCAAATCAGGATCTTACATATCACATAAAGAATATATGTTCTGTCATTCAACAAGAATCTCTTCTTCCAATTCTTGCTATTCTTCAAGCTTAATTCTACCCATAGGGTACATTTTGTTTCGTTTATTCCTTCTAAGTTATCCTTCAGTCAGTGTTGCAGACTCCTGACACCGACAAACCCCTCAGTCTTTTACTGTGTAAGGCTGCAAGGAGTGAGCCAGAGGTTATGTGGTAAGCTTATGGAAGATGATAACAGCGTCTGCTTCTATCATATCTCCACATAGTCTGGTGACATTGCATGAATATGACTCCTCCATGCAGCCGCCTCTTAGTTGTTTAGTGGTGCACTTCAGTGTAATTCAGCTGCAGCATCTTAAAGAACCTTTTAGGGTGAAGTTGTCGCTCCTTTCCGTAATCGAACTGAGACTTCACCAGCTGGTAGCAGTGCTTCGGGTTCCTGTCAGTGTTTTAAATGAGTCGTTCCTCTTTGGGTAGCTTGAGGGCGTCGGGCATGGCTACACTTCGTACCCCGCTCTGCTCCTCGGCACTTGGGCGATACGTGCCCTCCGTCTGTCTCTTTTTCCGCACCACACAGAAGAGATACACCAAGACTGCAGCGATGATGGCTAGAGTCACTAACACCGTGGGAACCACAATGGCTACAACATTCTGAAAAACAAAAGACAAGAGATATACATGTATTCGAAAGAGTAAGACCTAAATGAGCAGGACTTTATTGTCCAAAACATCAACAAAAACACCAAGAAGACATCACAGACTCTGTACTCACCGTGGTGTTTGTAGAGTTTGCACTTCTGAACAGACTACTGATGACTGTAGCATTGCCAGCTGTGGGACATGAGTATGTGGGTCAAACACTCTGAACACGTTTTCCTCCTCAAATCAACAACTTACTCCAGCAATCAATATGACTGTTATTACTAAAAATATGACAAAAATACATGACTTGCTATATACAGTATGAATTACAAAGATCTTAACAAATCATTTTGTACATGGACACAATAAAGAAAGGAGGGATAAACTGGAGGGGAAGACTGTGACATGTGCTACATGTTAAGGATGTTGTTCATGCAATCATGATTTCTTAGGAGTTGGTCTTAGTGACTTAGAAGTTCTCTGGACAACCTCTAAGTTTTCCCAGATTTATCCCACATCCCAGGTAAATGTATTTGTGAATTACTAAAAAAAAATGTACTACAAAGAAATCCTAAAGTTCCTAAAGTTACGACGGACACGCCCATATTTTTTAAAAAGAAGTTTCTCCTATATTTGCCAGTTAGGACAAGAGACTCTACAAACAGCTTTTTCCATCAATAAGACTTGAACACTGAGTTAGAAATGACAGTCTAAACCTGTGCCTTTCAGACTTTGAACACACACACACACACACACACACACACACACACACACACACACACACACTTCAAACACTCTCTTAACACTCATCACTTATTCATTTTCTTGAGGAGCAAAAACACAAGAATCTGATTCTCCTAGGCCACTATAATGAGATGTACTGTAATAAAGACTTTCTTGTATCTTGAATCTAAGAGCTACTTTTAGCCTTAAGTTTCTTGAATATGGACCCTGAACTTCATTACGCAATACTTACTAAATCTATATCTTACTTAATTAGTTTAATGATTGTAACAAATCAACACATACACACAAATATAACATTCCTATACTGTGAATTTATGAAAATAACCTGGTTACATCATAGAGATAAAATAAGTCCTAGAAGAGGAGGTTTTCTTACCCTCCCATGGTGAGTTCCAGTAATTCTCCAAAAGGCTAAATGTGATATGCAATGCTTTCAAACGATGTGTCAACTAAAGATTAGGCTACTGCTCTTTCCTTCATTATCACCAGAAGTCACTATGGGAAATTTTTCTTAGAGGTGGGAATTTACTTAAAAGATCCCTGTGCACAATCTCAGAATAGTTATGCATTTTCTTACATTCCCTTGCAATACTGGTTTGGCATTCCTCAAAATACTTTAATGGTCCTCAGTCCTTACAGCTGTGTTATTACAAGAGAATGCATAACTATTACATGCAAACACACAAATATGGGACTGCAAAGCAACTGCAAAACTATTGAAAGAAAACGCAAAAGTCATGAATATTTCAATAAAAAATACCTTAGCATAACCCCCCTGTAACCAACTCCACTTATCACCACGAAGTGCATGCTATGAGAGTTTTCAGAGAAGTTTTAAACTTGCCATCTGTTATTTTTGTGAAATGTTACTCTGGAATCTTCTAAAATGGTCTGTTGCTCAATCTAAGCAACTTTATTTTCAGTGCAAGGACTATGAATACTGATTCTTCTTCACATCACACATATCTAACAGCAATTCTCTGAATCTGACAAAAGCAATTAGAATTGCAACTTATTCTTGAATTAATAAATGGAGCAAAGGCCTTGCAGTTTTATGTGGTCAAGCCTCTTCTTAACTTTCACCGCAGCTTTTCTCCATACCACTGGCCATGTGATCAGTCAGCCATGATACTGCGTGCTCAGTGACCACATCAAATGGGACAAGAGAGGGGGGGAAAAGCAGAGGAAACAACAACAAGCTGTGTGTAACTTTTACAAACCACTTTCAGGCACAGATGGAAGGAAGTTTGTCGAAACCTGAACTCTCAGTGACTTTGTGACAAAATCATATGGTGGTTGGAGGGTTATTTGGAGACGGACTAGTGGTTAATCATTCACCTGAGTAAACGGGCAAACAGCTCAAGGACAGTAGTTGTGTCTTGGCCGAGACAGGCCAGTTTCATTTCAACTGAAGTTTCTTTACTTAAGTAAGCTATAGCCTACATTAAGGCTACATTAGACTTCAGTTGAGACTAACTACTAAACGTAGTATTAATGTTTGAAATCAGAAGTGCCTTTTTCCTGTGTTTAGGACTATATTACACTCTCACGCCCTTAAATGTCTAAATGCAACCCGTTGACATGTTGGTGCCTGTCAGTGTCTGGAACTAAGAAACAGAACAGGAAATAACGGATAGTGAAGTTGGAGAGCGAAAGACTTCAGTGAAGTGCAGTGCAGGGCAGTGCACGCCCTCCCAGGCTGCTCCTCAACAGCCAAGTCTGTGGGAGTGTAGTTAAGAGTAAATTCCAGCAAAGGAAATGGTGGAAGAGCATGACTCACCTCTGACAGGGCTATTCTCTAGGCAGAGTAGCAGTACACCACCTGCCACCAGCCCAAAATGTGGTATTGTGTCCGGTGTCATTTTCAGGTTTTTTTTTCTGCCAGCCCTCAACTCTGTGGGTAGGCTTGTGGAAAGGGTAACATCAGGTCCATGTCATTCTTGCAACAATCTCAGCCTCTTTCTACCTTGGAGAAATGAAAAGTAAACTGTAGGCCTGTGTTTTAGAGTACACACACTCTCTCTCTCTCTCTCTCTCTCTCTCTCTCTCTCTCTCTCTCTCTCTCTCCCATTAACAACACATAGTCCCCCATGTAATATCTCAAAACCAACATGCCAAAAACAATTGATCTAGTGCACCTGCTAAGTGCTCGAGGTTGCCTATAGATAACGGAGCAATATCTGCTAGCCTATGCAGATTCAAATACATCTGGCCTACGGCCATTGAAACAAATATTTGGAATGGACAAATCGCGAAACGACTCGCTATAGAGTTAAATGAACTGAATCAGACACACCTGTGGCTTACAGCGACTATGGTCAATACCCAACAGATTTGGATTTAAAGAAATAGGTCCGAGTGAAATGCTGAAAGATCACACAGAGGAACAGGCTAAATGATGCCTACCTGTTCACGTAGCCTGACCAATGGTTATCTTCTTGAATTAATGCCGCTTCCGCCTCACGAATGACTTTTAACTAAATCGGATGAGGTGTGGTATATAATTACCTTGCATTAAAAAAACATATTAATTATTTCGCTTACTTCTTCACCATTGAATGGCAAACCTCACACCGTGCTGGTCTAGGCACGAATTCTTGTTTCAAAAAGAAATGCCCAACACCGACCTATGAAAAACAGTTTTTTCCTCCTCCTCTGGTCGTCCCTTCGGTGATCACATGATACAGGCTCACGTTACAGTACCTGAGCCCTCTGTTCAACCTGTGGCCAGGCTGATACAGACGTGCCTTTGTGTGCACTTTGAGCCGACAGCAATCCACCTGCTGGCTGACGCACTGGAGCGCTCATTGCGCCCAGGATAGACAAACAGTTTAAAAGCCTTTTGATTCCCTAATTTTACTCCTTTGATGATATCTCAAATAAATGAAATAAAACATTTTAGTATTTATAGACTAGACTACTTTTGCCCTCCAATTTAAGTCGGCTATTAGTTTACACTACAATGGTGCGACCCCCAGTGGTTTACCATATTTTGGACAATTAGGAAAGCTAAAATTCTTGAAATTCCATGAGCAGTGCTAATCGCGGTGTGCTCTGTTAATCCCTCCCTGGCACAATGACATTAACCATCTCAAACTCAGGATATAGCCTTCATAGGCATATGAACCTCTTACATAGCCTACCACATCGTTGCCTGACCAACAACATCAAAAATATGATTTGCATTGTCTAAACATCAGCCCACGACGCGTGGAATTGTTAAACTTGAATATCTTAAACTTTAACTTTTAGTGCAACAGAAGGAGTGACAAAATGCACGTTGGATAATGTGTTATCTTTTGTTCATTCTGAACTTGTATTTATAATGATGCAAATACCCTGACCAATACTTCACTAATTCACATTTTAGATTAATTTCTATAGTGAATTTGGACTTTGGACTGCATTTTGTATTAGGCTAGTAGTAGTCTATGACAGACTTGGCCACAGATAATATACAGTCTTGGTGGCTGGATGGGCTTTGATTAGGCTAATTCACCAAATGACCCTTACTGGGACCCCCTCCTTTGCACACTCCAATTGGATAACTCTAGCAAATTTTCAACCAATCAAAATCGCCGTTTTCCGAGGTCATGGGAAGCGTACAGCAAATGAGAATTTAGAGCTATCCGCTCTTTTTTAAGTGCGATTGTGTACATTCGTAGTCGGCGGGAGGATTGTACGTCTCTGGGCAAGGGATAATAGTTTTTGTTTTGTTTTTTTGCTTGTGACATAGCTGTCAGGTTATGGCTTTGTTATCCAACGTTATCTAATAGGTTTTAGAAAGCGCGAAAGTAATTGATTTTGCTACTAACCAGCTGTTGTTTAACCTGACAGGTCTCAGTCTCAGACTCTCACCTTACCATGGTAGCTAGCTAGCTAGCAAACAAAAGTGCTTAACAAGCAGCATTTCCAACTCCTCCTTGAAATAGTTCTCTTAAGTGATTAACAGTGACAGTTAACTGTAGACCTGTGTTGACAAGTAGAATTTAGGCTAAATCAGTCGATCTGTTTCAAGTATCAAATTACTCTAGGCAACTAACGTTAGCGCTTTGCTGCAATAATAATGGCGAAGGTTCAGGTGCTGAATGTTGCTGTTTTGGACAACCCAAGTCCGTTCGGAAATCCTTTCCAGTTTGAAATTACATTTGAATGCATGGAAGATCTGCCGGAAGGTGAGCAACCTCTAACCCTTAACGCTAACGTTAAAATGTTTTTGAACGCCACTTCCCAGTGCAACATTGTTCCTGTTCGTCATAATGTCAACATAATAATTTCCTCTTTCCCTCCAAGAATATATTTATGGCGGGACAACATTTGGCTCGGAATGTTACTTTGCAAAGATGTCTCTGATGCTAACGTTATGGGTTTGGTATAATGGGTTTAGATATTAATCAATATTCGTGAATCTCATAAAGTCAGGGATGTGGGAAGTTCGACATTAACTGCACCTTGATGGCTAAATGGCAGAGAAGTTAAAGTGACGCTATGCAACTCTGCACCACTGTCTGAAGTACCCGATTTGCCACTGCATGTTATCATCTCCGAGTTAATTTGGATGACACAGTCAGGGTGGATGAACAAAAGTGACATACCCACCAGCCATCCAGGACATGCACTGTGTAGTTTTTGTGGGTATCAGGCACTCAGTTACAGCATGATGGTATTGCTATCAAACATCAATTGGCATGTTCTAGCAGTCCTAATAAGAATGGAGATTGTTTGTGCCGCTAGTTCATTAGTTTAGCAACAAAAACTGCATAGTGTTGTTTTAATAATTGTTAACCTGTGTTGTAATGTTGTCTGTTTTATGCTTCTTTCTGCTGTTGAAGACCTGGAATGGAAAATCATATATGTTGGTTCAGCAGAAAGTGAGGAATATGATCAGACTCTTGACTCAGTATTGGTCGGTCCTGTACCAGCTGGGAGACACATGTTTGTTTTTCAGGTGTGTGTTGATATCCACATATGAATCCCAATGTTTTCCTTTTAGCTTGCATTAATGTCACATGCTTGATGCCTTACATTTAAAGTTTTTGTTGGCACCTGACGTTTCTTTAATTCTATTTAACAGACAGTTGCTGCAAATCCTGCGTTGATACCAGAGAGTGATGCCGTAGGTGTTACAGTGGTTCTGATCACCTGCACTTATCGTGGTCAGGAATTCATCCGCATCGGGTACTATGTTAACAATGAATACACAGACGCTGAGCTGCGGGAAAACCCACCAATTAAACCAGACTACACACAGGTAGTATAAGTTGAGGCAGCTCACCTTTGTATGATTTTGTTCTTCTTGCTTCATATATGTGATGACCTTAAAAAAAAAAATAGCCCAGAAGCTCTCTTGTACTCTTAAAGCAGTGTAAATCATTCTGTCATTCTGTCTCCTTTCACCCAAATTCTGAAAATCTTCCTACCTTGAACATCTCAGAATTTCCTGAAAAATAATTCTACTAAAAGATGCATTTTTTAATAGGAAGAAACTAAAATATCTGCAATTTTTGGCATCGTATTCTGAGAGGCCATACTAAAACAGCAATAGCTGGAAAGCTATCTCACTCGCTTTTAAATTTTCTACAGTCAATATCTACTAGCCTTCAGACATGAAATATCAGGGGTGTGGCTCAAGTATAACCTAGAATGGTAGGTAGTTAAACTTCTGCCAAAATTTGTCTTCGACGGCAATATGGAAGGGCAAACTTAAAGAGTTGTTGAGCCCCCAGTTTTGCAGATAGAAGACGTTTTACAAATACTCGGTATAGGTTTCCTCACAAATGCGTAGACTACACTCTGTTTCAAAGCTTGAAGCATGATGGGCTTTGCGTACAAACCTAGGGCTAGCAGGACACACAATGAGAGAGCACACCGGTAGTTTCATACTCTAGGTGACTTTATTTTCCGCTTCTTCTGAATACATGATTGCAGCTTAGATAAAAAAAAGAATTTTAACAAAAATTGCAAAACAAAAGATAGAATAAGAACAAAAACGTGTCAGGACGTTAATGTTTACCTGATGGAATATCCACTTATGAAAACTGAACACATGCATGCATTTCAGTAGATCAGCTGCGGGAAAAATTTTCGGCATTGTTGGCGTACAAGACCGTTACTGGGCCATGCTTTATTACGACTGACGAATAAAAGAGTTTACCTGTTATATTAGAAAAATGGTAACAGTAAAACAGAGTTTTATGCCAGAAGCATATTGTTTGTGTCAGTAGGCTTAATGAAACATGCCTTCCACTAGCGCCCATAGACAAAGTATTTTACCATTACGGAGCTTGGCTGGGACTAAATGCAAAAAAAAATAAAATACCTGGGTTGGGCTACTGCTGTTGTGGTGTTCCGAATTTCCTAATCTTCTGTTTTCTTGTTCCAATTTTTAAATTGGAAAAAGACAGCTTCAGGTGCTTTTATTTTTTGTTATGTTTTTAATAGGCTATCCTAGGATATGCCTTTACTACAGGGCCACAATCGTAACCATCTTTTAGCTGGTTATCTTTTTTTCTGACGCACATACTGTACTGTTGTTAAGAAAGAGGCTATAGTCATACTTTCTACATAGTTTAGTTACATAGGCCTATACCTAAATAATCACATTCAGGAGGAGGGTTGAGTTATTGCCCTTTCACCCTCTTAGACGTTTCCGCTTCCACAGTTTTGTTGTCTTTTGGAGTTTGTAATCCTTGTTGCCTGCTACTGTTAGATTAACTCCTATTTCATTGCTTGTGTTTGCATGCACTTCAGTATCCAGAAAATGAGGCTCAGTTTTGAATATATTTGAAATACTGAAGTACATGTGAATGCAGTAAATTATATATAAAATCCAATTTCATTGTAAACAAGAACTCTCCTACTCAATCTCTCATTTCTTCCTTCTCTCACACACAATGGACATGAGTTCTCTGTATACATTGTGCAAGAATTGTGGTCAAAATAAGACATCTTGTTAAATGGCAATTAAAATCTGTTTAGCATCATGCCCATGCAATGCAAATTTTGTTCAAAACTAGCATTTAAGTAAACTGTTGTGTCAACTCCGCTCTCAACCAGTATCAGATACCCAAGCTAAGATAAGCTGCCGCTGTTTTAACATTACAGTTAATTTGTTCGTATGGGCTACTCATGCTTAAAGCAATATACCGGAGTAAGTTTAAGCATAGTCCTGCTGCACGAGCCTTCTAACAGCAATATATTTCGCATGAAATGAAAGATTTTCGGACAGCACAGACCTAACGCGAACGCGAAACACTTTACATTGAGTCAATGTAACCTCAGATCTTACTTTTGGTTTCCAACAGTCAGGTCCCATTGATTCAGTGTGAAGTGCATGTTCGCTTCTGTGTTCGCGTTCCGGCTGTGATGTACCAAATTATTTTGTTCCACTCGCTAACTAGCGCATTTAGCAAGCTCTTTCAACAGGGCTATGCTTGAATTCACTCCGGTACTCTCCTTTAAAATGATCAAGCGCCTATAAATTTGCTTACTGATGACACTTTGATAAGTCAAAACAAGGCTGTCCTTAAGGCAGTGGTTCTCGAAAATTTTCACGCCCCACCGACCAAAAAAAAAGAGATATTTCACCGAGATGAAGGGGTAAGCCTAAAGATAGACATATAGCCACGTAAAGTAATAGAATTACTATGTAAAGTCAAAGCTAAATTTCGTTCAAAAAAATTGGTGTGGCCGTCAGTCGATCAGAAAGAGATGTCTCGCGCCCCACCTGTCATGTGTCTGCGCCCCACAGTTTGAGAAACACTGCCTTAAGGACAAAAGAAATGTCAAAATTCATAGAAAAATGTTTCTAGTCTACATTTTGACTGCAGCAGTATCACTATATGCATTATGCATTTAACTGATGCTTTTATCCAAAGTGACTTACAAAAGGGGATTAACATTCAGTTTATATTGAAAAAAATCAGTGTGTTGAAAGAAATAGGAAAAAATGTTGTGATATAGAAGTCTAGTCATACCGCTCAGTTCTAAGATCAACTGTCTCAGTTCTAAGAACAATTCATTGCTCTTGGGAAATTGGGAAATCCTGCCACTGAATCTAATCCAGGTCTGAGATTATTTACAAAGCTTACAAAGTGGACTAGCATGTTTCGAAACGCTTAAAGTGGGCTGCTGAGAAAACAGGCAAACAAAACAAAGTGAGTGGACAAATCTGAGTCCTTGATGTGCAGTAAGAAAGATTTTTTGGAGGTGCATGTCAGGCAAAACAAGGGGCTCTGTGGTGGTGGATCATGTTGCTGTAGGGTAGGCCTCTCCAACTCTTTCCCCTAACAATTTGCAAGGAAAATAAACAATTGAATGTAGCGAGTGCATTTATGCAAAACATTTATTCCAGAATCATCGGTGAACCACTGTACTCAAAACCACTTGAAGTATTTATTCATATGCTTTTCTTCATTCCTTAATTGTAACATACTGTAAGATTTTACCATATTCTAATAACATCAATATCACAAACAATCCTTTTATATACTGTATACAATGAAACACACACACATGCATTGATGTTCCTTAAATATTCATAACACTCATAAAAGTCTCACAATGATCTCGTTGAAGTTTAACAATGATCTTGTTTTGGGCGCAGAAAAGGTCTACATGTTCCATATTTTCTCTTTAGATTGTTATTTACTGTACTTGACAAGTTATTGTGCTTTTTTCTTTTAGCTTCAGAGGAACATTTTGGCTTCCAACCCACGTGTAACCCGCTTTCACATCAACTGGGAGGGGAACGCAGAAAAGATGGAGGATCTGGAGAATGTGGATCCGGCCCCCAACACTATGCTACTCCCTTCATGTGCCGGGGGGAAAGCGCCACGTCTTGGAATGATGCCAGATAACTCCATGGACTGCATGTAGCGGCTCTTGAACCCAACAAGAGGAGCACCTCCACGAGCCTCACTCAATCCAGACAGTCAAGCCTAGTGAAAAGGGAGTGACTGACTGAAAAGCACTCTCAGCAAGCTAAGCCTTAACAGCCCCCAAACCTCTTCAGTATGTTTGTTTTACGCGCTGGTATGAACTTACGGCAGATAGACATTTTGGAATGGCGTGCGCCTCTGGCTGAAGAATGTGAGAACCTCATTGCAAAAGCACTTGGGAACATTGAAGCAAGTATATAGCTGCTACTATCCAGGGATAGTCATATCTTTAATTGTAATATTTATTTATACCTGAAATGGCCTGGAGGCCTGTTGAGATAAAATGTGATGGTGTGTGTTTACCATTCTTTCTTCAACTCACCGTCCATATTAACCAACAGGTTTATTCATCAGTTGAGGATGCTGATGACAGGATTTGTATGGGTGGTCAAGTGCATTATAATGTACCTCATCTAATAGGCTACTCTGTTTTCTATTTGTCTTCCAATAAACTATGTTTTGTTATCTATGGCTAATCAGTGGTGGGGAAGGTATGGAGGTCAAAACATCAGATGTGCAAGATTTACATTTTCATACTCTTCAACACAATCACCTAGGAATATGTATTAGTGTGGACTATTGTATCATTTCATAGATGCAGGATCTGGTGACTAACACCTATATTAATAATTATCCTTTTTGTATTTCATGTTTTCTGTTTATGCAAAACAGTCTGGTGTCTGATGTAAGGGAGTAGAGAGTGTAGCACATTTTTTTCCTGGTTTCATTCATAAAAAAGGAGTAACAGTCATTTTGGAGTGACTGGGATCAGCTCTGTTCCTGTTGCTAGGCAACGCGAGCAGTTACAGCATGCAACACAGGACCCAGTGAAATTATTTTTTTTCTTTTGCCTGAATGTAGTGATGTATTACTTTATAATGAGCAGTTTAGCCGCTTAATGCCACTTTAAAATTCCACAATGCAGAAGTACAGCCGTACTGTCGGGCATGATGGGTATCGTGATCATTTAACTGCTGTGCAATAGCTAGCCTTCTTGCCACTAAAGCATGGGCAAGCCTGAAATTTGCTTATCACGAAACAATCATTGGACTCCGGTCCAGCTCATGAACAAGACGTGTCATCATAATGATTCAACTATTGCTATGCATTGCAGCTACTTATCATATGTTGCTGGAAAGCCGTAATCATATACATTTTTGTTATGAAATATACATTTTACATAGAAGTGACCTCAATGTAGTGACTGCCATATGCCTGAGTTCTTTTTAATATTCTAAAAACGTAGGGTGTCCGCGTGCTTTAAATTCTGACCAACTTTCTAAAAATAGACCATCTTGACGTCACACAGCCAATCACAGATTAGTCGGGCGGGAGGGGTCGGCAAGGCCATTTCGTTTCAGAGGCTATGGGCAGCCGGCCAGAATAATTTATTTGGATCTAAATACTCCTTGATGGTTCCAACGAAATGTTTTGTACAGTTAATCTGCAGACATGAAAGACTGAAGTCAAATTTGGATCTTTACTGAATGGATAGTATGAAAATAGATGACGTTATTTATCGGACTGCGAGGGTGGGACAAAGTGAACCTGACAGATAGGTTTTGACAAATCACAGTTATGCACAGACCACACATGCAAAACCGTATCCAATGAAATACATTCTTTTACAGCCTGTCATCTGAGCATTGACCAATAAGAAAGATTTAGGGGATTGTCTCTGTCTGAAGCTGGAGTTCCCTCTAGCTGTAGTCGGAGGATTAATGGGGGTCTGTCGAATTATGCGAACAAGCTAGCTAGCTGCAGCGGTTCTGGATCCTGGAAAGTCATCGGGGCAGGGACCAACTGAATAGGGGAATATTAATTTCATCAGAGGAATAATACCAACGGATAAAGAAGTCTTGGCTTCTACTGCAGCATTGAGTCGGGGCCTTGCTGGGTGCTACTAGTCTTAGAGGGTAGCATTCGCTACGTTCTAGGTGGAAGAGATACACGCAAAGAACTGGTTTCGACGATTTCCACTGTACCTGGGGAACCCAGAAACATTAGTTGGCTTGCAGTTTACTGCAACCCAAAGGTAGCTAAATAGCTAGCTCACTGAGCTAGCTGGCGTTTGTTCGCTAGCTAGCTAGCTACTTAGCTAGCTAACATTACCTACGGACTTTTTTCAACGCAAGGTGGAACAAACAACGGGGGGAGACCACAATCGGTACAGACATCTTGCTAATTATGTTTGTAGACTACATGGTGACCGACTCTAGATATTGAAGACTCGCTTGAGAAGTGGACGTAAAGAAATCGCAAGAAAATCTGTATCAAGGGATCTCCTACCTGGCCTGCAATCATGGGCAACGCGCCCACCGCCAAGAACAAGGGCAATGAGATGGAGAGCGGTGAGTTTTCGCGTATGGTTAAACAGTAGTAAATTAGACAGATAGCAAGCAACCTCAATATGCTGCAAAATTATTTCTGCTCTTCGTGAATTAACTGAGTAGGTGAGCCACATGTCAATGAGGAACACTTTTGATTCCATATCATCAGCTGGTTAGCTAACGTTAGGTAGCCAATTCTCGGGATCACATAAACCGTGTAGCTAGCTGGCTAACTAGCCTACTTGTTTTCTTTGCTCTCTTGAAGATGAGAACTAGCAGTCGGTCAAGGCCCTAATTCTGTTGACTTTTCTTTTGCTGTCGCTTTACTAGCGAAAATACTGGCGGTACCTGCACCAGTTTTGATCAGTTTCATGATACGTCTTATTCAACCACTTCCTTCCTGTCAGTCATAGAGGGGCTTTGAACCTCGCCTCGAAAAGGAAATATTTACTGTTGCTTGACATTGGCCATTTTACATAGAGAGATTTGCAACTTTGGCTTAACCTGAAATTGCATTTGTGACAATTTGCTTTGTTTTCGAATGTCACGCGAAGCAAAGTAGTGGTCTCTGGCAGATCTGTAAAAGGCTAGCCTAATGCATGCACAACATATCGAAACTAAGTGACGTTACATGAACATTTGAGATTTTGACCTGTTGTTGCCATGGCAGGTTAGGTAGGCTATAAAACACTTAAAGTGTTAGATATCACTGTCTAGCAGATGTCGTGAGTTTGAAACCTTAGGGAGAATACTATGGAATATTATGTGTGGAGGTTAGTTAGGGCGATGGTGTTTTCGAAAATGACATAAGCCATGAACCGTGACATGAACATTTGTATGTGCACAGTGTTCTGCCAGCCAAAGCAACATGAAACCAGTCCTCCATGGTTGAGATTAGTTTAGATCTTTTGATAAACAGTCTTGGTATGGCAAATATTTCCTTCTCTTGAACTATGTTTGCTGTATAGGCTAAAATGGATAGAACTTTGGAGTTTGCATAAGGAAGCATTTTCATGAGGCTGTTGATATTGGACTTGACTGTTCAGAGGGCAGTTTAGATGATGTATGGTTGTTATCTACCTGCGAGATGACGGGATCAAAGAGGAAGTGAGCCGGTGGTAGGTACTGTAAGGTTTTAGTTCCTAAATGCATTGCAGTGCAGGTCAGATGTATCTATCAACAATCTTTCTCTCTCTCTCTCTCTCTCTCTCTGGCATTCTGGGGAACACACCCCAGTGTGTTATCTGTACATTTGAATCAAGACAGAGGATTCTTCATGCTGGAGCATGTCAAAATGGCCAACCCTTCTGTTTGTTTGTGTGTGTTTGTTGTTATGTTGTCTTCCAGTCTGGGGTAGGAGGATTAGGGCTTAGAGTAGAGTATTTGTATACCAAGGCCACCTAGATTTAGGAAGTTGCATTCTCTATCTTAGTACTTTTGTGTGGCAATGAAATCTGAAATGCAGTGATGTAGACAAGCTTATCAACCTTTCAGCGGTGGAAAAAGAGCCCTTTCCAACAGCAGAAACCTGTGCAAATGCATATCCCTTCTTCAGAATGGAGGCTGTCACCCTGAAGTCAGTCACCAGGGAAAAGGATAGTCAAATGTTTGTGTTGCATGCTTTGGAGATGGGCAAAGTGGTAGAGATTGAGCAGAAGTGTAGTGCAGTGCAGTGCAGGTCAGGTCAGATGGCGGTGGAGGGTAGGGGGACGTAGAATTGGAGCACTAGTTCAACCTGCCTCTAGTGAGGGCCCACACAGAAAAAAAAAGTATGGTCTGAAATCGGCCATCCTCTGGAGGCTGGGCAAACCTGACTTGCGGGTAGAGACGCTCTATGTCGCCGGAAGTCTGTTTACGTTCACGCTCTGCAGCAGTCGTAGTGAAGTAGTGGTGATGGTAGAGTTCTGTCGTGTGTGTGTGTGTGTGTGTGTGTGTTGGGGGCAGCAGTGGAAGTCTGTTGATGGTAATGATGGTGTGAGTTGGATGGGGGGTGGGGAGTGTCACTTTCTGGGCTGTAGAGGTGTCATATGATCCAGTCAATGTGATCCACTCCAGGCTTAACTGTGACGCTGAGGAGTCTCTTGAACATCATGTGATGGCCCAGTGTTTAGAACAAGACCACTTTGTGTGTGTGTGTGTGTGTGTGTGTGTGTGTGTGTGTGTGTGTGTGTGTGTGTGTGGGGGAGAAAGAAAGAGAGGGAGAGAGTAGGCCTAAGTGTGTGTGGCCCTCTTGTGCCCATCTTTGGGCAGCTCCGCTCTCCCTTGTTCTCTTCCTCCTTTCCTACTATCCCAACAACTCTCTGTTCCCTTTTTTATCTGGTTTCCTCTTTGTTTCTCTTCTTGGGCGCCAGTGCACTGTCATCTTTTTGCTCCTTTCTCCTTGCCCTGCTACACCAAGTGGACTTTTAAGCTGGTTTGGTTCTTACCGCCCCCCCCCCCCCCCCCACACACACACACACACACACACACACACACACACCTCCAGCTGATGCCAACCACAACCTCCTCACTTGTGTGTATGTGTGAGTGAATTAGCTTTAGCCCAAGAATGGAATGCATTCCCAGCTGGCACAGCCAACCCCCCCAAACACACTCTCACACACACACACACACACACACACACACACGCACACACACTTGATTGAAACACCTTGTGCAAAATGTGCAGTTTATAGTCAGCTCTGACATTGCTGGTTGTAAGTGTGTATGTAGGCCTGTGTGTGTGTGTGTGTGTCTGTGTCTGGTGGCCGTGAGGTGAAGCAGGGATGTGTGAAATGGGCCTTCGCAACAGGCTGCCAGTGGAGCATAAGTGTGAAGAGTGGATTTCTATTTGCATGGGACTGCATGTCATTTGAATATGCCCGATACATTCAGCTGCGGTGTGGCGCGTGTGCTGCCTGCTACTGCAGCTGCCACCACCACCACCACCTGTGGCAGGATTGGGTGAGTGGCATTGGTATGGGCCGCTTTAGAGAGGAGTAGAGTAGAGTGGAGTAGGCTAGCGTACTGAGCTGGGCGGGTGGAGGATCACGTTCCTACTCTGAAGCCTTTCATGGAGGTGGGTGATTAAGCGGTAGCGGGCGAGCCAATAACCCCACCCCCCAACCCCCCCAACACTCTGAGAAGGGCAGGATTGGAGCCTAACAAACCTAACTGACGATCAAAACATGCATACAATTGCACATTATGGCATAGACCCCCCCCCTTCCCCATATACAGAAACTCTCACATAATACACTTGATGCTAAAACATAAACACATTCCCACATGTACAAGCCAGTGTAGAGCATGTGTTTTCTCCATACACACACACACACACACACACACCACTACTTGGAACATGCATTTTCTCTTTACTGGTATACACTTACACATTATTTGTTAACTTGGATACTCACACTCAATAGGCTTTCTTCTAGCTGTCCTGATAACCCAACATATAGTCTGTCTCTCTCTCTGTCTTTCTCTCTCTCTCTCTCTGTCTGTCTCTCTCTCTCATAATCATAATCATAATCATATTTGAAACACTCCAAACATTTTGTAAGTGCTCACCCTCAGCCAGAACCCTCCTCCCTCAGGCCCCAGCCACCAATCAGCTCGGGCTGTCCCAAGTGCCACACTGACGCCCCGGAGCAGGTGTAAGGCTGCAGCGGCCATAGTAAGTGCCAGCGGAGGGGGCAGTGGGCAGTTATGTTAGTGGTCGGGGGGTGGTGGTTTTCCAGGGTAGTGGGGGCTAGCGCAGGCACACGCCGGGTCGGGTCGTTTTTCCAGTAGGTCCGCCCAGGTAGGACGAGGACATGCACTACGCCGCTCAGGGAGGACCTTGAGGAGATCTCGAGCGGGCGAGAGAACACGACTTCGGGGGTTAGAGGTCACCTTTCTAAGCCAGGGTGGGGAGGTTGTCGAGTGTTTGTGGAGCTGTCCGAGCAACCGTGCCTGTCTCTGCACCTCTTGCCCTTGGCAACCACTTTACCTCCTCCACCTCCACCACCACCACTACCACCACCAGCACCAGCAGCAGTACTGCTACCCACACTGCCCTTTGCTCTGCTAGCGGCTGGGGCAGAGCAGAAGCTTCCTGGTGCCTTGGGGAGCTCTAGGCCCACAGGAAAGGGCTGGGTGGACAGTGTGCGCCGGGGCAGGAAGTAGAGAAGCAACAAAAGGGCCGAGCCCTGCCTGCCTTAGCTCCGAGTCGGCCAGCAAGCAGGCAGGCAGGCAGGCAGGCTGGCAGGTTGGGGAGGGGGGTGGGCAGACGGAGGGAGAGAAGGTGGCGGACAGGGGTGCGGGTGGGGTGCACCGAGAAAAAAAAGGTTAGATAGAGGCAGGTTCGGAATGGTTGGACAGACATCGTGTGAGAAGGACTGAGGGGGTCGTGCTCTTTTGATTGGAAGTGGGGACTGGGCGTACTTGACCAACAAGGCTACATACACTACAGCTTTGCTGTACTTTGCTGCTACACACACACACACACACATACCCACATACTCCCACATATACACACACACACCCTCTGGTGGCATGTCGGTGCTGCAGAAGCTGGCGGGAAGATTGTTCCAGCGTGCTGGACCATGCTTGGGCAGCTTGAGCGGTGAAGACGACGGTCAGTTCCAGCTACCGGACGAGCCCGAGTCCTACCGCTGGAGTGAGTGTCTTACCCACAGAGTTGTGCTACTCTCAGAGAAGAATTACGCGGATTTGTGTGTGTGTGCAGGAGAGTGTGTGTGTGTGTGTTTGTGTTTGAGTGTATGTGTATATGGGAGTGGGGGGCGGCAGCAGGGGTCCTTGACTGGAATGAGTGTTTGGATTGGCTGAGTAGGTGGGAGGAGGGACTGCCGATGGGGGTGGTTGGCTGCGAGCAGCTCGTCTGAGGGGATCTACTGACTGCTGCTGTGACTCCGGCTGGGTCTCAGTAGGCACATGTATGCAAAAGTTATAAATCAGTCTCCCTCCTCATCATCAATGTCTTTGTCATCCAAGTGCTTTGGGAGCATCAGATTTTTTTGGCTGGTTTACAGAATGAGTTTCACGTGGCTAGTTTGTACATTTGGCCAAATATATTTTAGGGGGATTTCTATTCTATTTAGTTTGTTTTGTGCTTGTTAAATATCAGAGTTGATAATTATGTGAAGGGGTTACCTCAAACAAAAATCATGTTAGCAGAATGCATCTGCTCTTTTAAAATGTTTTAGCCTTCTTTCCTTAGGTAGCCTATCCAGCAGCCTGCTTGACATAGATTGTTGAGGATGCCGAACTGTGTAAAGATTTCTTTCTCTAAAAAGTCAATAGTGGGCCTCAGTTGTGATTAGGGTAGCTACAACCCCTGATGTGTTTGGCTTCCCTCTCTGGGTGGTTTTGTTTGAAAACGGCAACGGTGCGGCGAAAGCACAGAAACAGGAAGTTGGGGCTTTGGACGCGCTTGCGGTGTTCTGCAGATTGTTTCCCGATTAGACTTGGTGAATTTTGGT